>JAJMKQ010000242.1:0-45256 GCA_030569395.1 Petasospora rhodanensis
CAATTCACCCGCATCAACCGTTTTGACAAGGCTGCATTTGGGAGTTGATAAGAAATCGATTTCCCACCCTTCTCACCCTATCCTCCCCTCTCCACCACCTACAACCCAGCATGACAAGGATGGAAGAGGAACAGCACGCACAGGACGTGGTGACCCCAACCAATGAGCACACATCCTCGGAGGAGCAGCCGAAGGAGGTCAGAAAGCTCCATGGTATCAAGTTTGCCCCTCTGACAACTCCTTTGCGCAGAAGGTTACAGACCGCTGCGGTTCTGTGGCATACAGTTTCCATCCCTGTGTTCATCACATTGTTCTTCATGCTCCTTGCTGTCCCTATCTTTTGGATTATCGTCATTCCTTACATCATCTACCTCCTCATGGATCACACTCCTGCCAACGGGATGGCTACGAAGAGATACTCTCCCTGGTTCAGATCTCTCAAAGTGTGGAAGTACTTCTGCAACTTCTTCCCGATCAAGCTGTACAAGTCGGCGGATCTCGTGCCAACGTTCACCGAAGTGGAGGTGAAGGACGACTACTACGCCATCCCGTTGCTCTCCAGATTTTTTAAGATCTACAAGAAGCCATATATGAAGAAGGTGAGAACAGGCCCGAAGTACATCTTTGGCCTCCATCCACACGGTGTGGTGTCACTCAGTGGGTTTGGTGCCATCGGAACGGAAGGAGCAGGATGGAGCAAGATCTTTCCGGGGATTCCAATCTGTTTGATGACATTGCTCAACCAGTTCTACATCCCGATATACAGAGAGTACCTCCTGGCTCTGGGAATCACTTCTGCTGCTCGTTCGAACGCACTCAAAATCTTGGACCAATACTACTCTCTCGCCATCGTCGTTGGTGGGGCTCAGGAGTCATTGCTTGCTCATCCGGGATCCAATGATATTGTGCTCGCCAAGAGAAAGGGATTTGTGAAGTTGGCCCTCGAGACTGGAGACTGTGCACTTGTTCCATGCTACTGCTTTGGTGAGAACGAGTTGTACAACGTCTTGGAGCCAAGTGAGAAGTCATTCGGTAAGAAGCTGCAGTACTGGCTCAAGAAAACATTTGGGTTCACCATCCCCTTCTTCCACGCCAGAGGTGTGTTCAATTATGACTTTGGGTTACTGCCATACAGAGAGGAAGTTGTGCTGGTCACAGGCGAACCGATCATGGTGCCTCACAAACCCAACGCCAATAAGGCAGTTGTTGATCACTACCATGGTCTCTACGTGGAAGCTTTACAGAAGCTGTTTGATGACTACAAGACCAAGTTTTTGGAGAATGGCAAGAACGTGAAGCTAAACATCGTGGAGTAAAACAAAAGAGAGAAGATAAGGAGGTGGCAATCTTTCATAGTATACATTCACTCGCTACGACTTATTTAACGATATTCATGACCATTACAAAGAGATATGTAGATATAAAGACAGCCGAAAAATAAGAATATTGAACAAGTGACCATGAAATAACAACAACCGAAAACATCATGCAAACAAGAAAAATCAAGAACACCGAACCTCTAACTCTAATCAACAGTCCGATCATTCAGCAACGTGCCAGAAACCTTCAACTTTAACAAACTTGTGCTTGAACTCACCACTGGAAGATGGAGGACCAGAGTGATCCTCGAGAGGAGTGGGCGTAGACAGATCTACCGGCGGAGTCTCAACCTTAACAGTGGTCTCGGATGCCTTAGGAGTAGCCAAGTCCTCTGATACTGCCAGCGGTTCAGAAGTTGCCAGTGGCTCGGACGAGTCAAGGAATCCAGGCTCATCGAGCGACATATCACCCTCATCCCTCTGCTTCTTCATTGCCATCTGCTTCTCTTGAGATCTGGTCAGCCTCGTCACGCTTGGGATGTAGTGTGCTGGAACGTCATCCTTCTTGTCAGATGGTGGCACAATGATAGCCTCAGGCAACATCAACCTTCCCAACTTGCACACTTCATTAGCCCAATGCTTCACCTCTGTGTTTGGATGCTTCAAGGGCGTCCACTTTGGTCTGCAGCCCTTCACCAACTCCTTCACGGCTTCCGCGTTACCCCAACTCTGGTCCCATTTCTGAGATTGCAAACCGACAAGATGAGAGAAGACACCGGATGTCAAGGCACCATCAGAGTAGCCACCTTCCAAAAGTGAGAGCAAGACGCCATCACAGTGCTTGTTGGCCAATGTCACGGCGTCAGAAGTGAACCTGGAGTAGAACGACGTTGGAACATGGACACCGTGACGTTGCATAGTCTGAACTTCGTACTCAGAGGCATCAAACCCGGCACTGATGACAACCATAGCCTTGAACGGTGGTATCGTTGGAGCGTCCTTCTTGGATCTCTTGGAAGAGTGGATAGCTTCGTACTCAACTCTGGCCTTTGTGAGGAACTCATCAGCCTTCTTCAATAACACGGAGTATCTAGCCTCGTAGTCCCTGTAGAAGTCTTCCTCTTGGTCATACGGTTGCAAGTGAACATTCCAGATGTTCAAGTCATGTGCCATGATACATGTTGAAGCATTCTTAATGTTGGTTGGAATGGCGTACCCTGCTTCAGTTGGGAACGAGTTGATGTCATGAAGTGAGAAGTAGGCAACCTTGGGATCATTTGCGTCCTTCTTTGTGTACTCATCAGGATCCTGTGCACCTTCTGAATAGCCTGCAGCAGCCTCACCAAAATCAGGTTCAAATCCAGCCTTGCTCCAGCAGATGTCTTGAGTACCATCGCCATGATGGAGATCAAAGTCCAAGATCACAGCGTGTGTGACTCCCTGAGTCGTGGCCGCATACTCAATGGCAATCTGTGCGTTGTTAATGAGACAGAACCCAGATGGGACACATGGATGGCTGTGGTGTCCTGGAGGTCTGATAGCAACAAAGGCTCTCTTCGGAGTTTCACCATCGTTCTTGAAAACTGAGTCGACAGCCGTCTCCACTGCACCAATGACACCGGTGAGAGCATCAAGCGAGCCCTTCGTCAAGTAAATGTCACCACTATTCCAGCCGTCTGGGACCTCAATCTCGCCCTTGGACAACTTGGCTTCACTTTCATCACAGATCTTCTGGATGTCAGATGGCCAGTTCTTACCGTGGATCTTCAGGACGTGCGGACTTGTCAACGGCGATCTCTTTGTGGATGTCATGAGGACGTAGTCTGCAGGATACATCGAGAACGAGGCAGCGATACCGATCGAGGTGGCCAGGAGTCTCTGTGGGCGTTCCACAATCGTGGAGAGGTAGGTCTTTGAAACCCACGTTCTGCCAAAGGCATGCTTCGTTGAGAGCGGCGATAAGAGCACCAAAGTCTTGTTCTTGTTCTCCACAAACTTGGCATTGGCGACAATATGTGGATGTCTACCCAAGAAGTCAAGAAACTCCTTTTTGAAAGGCTCAAGTGAATCAGCGGCAGGCAAAGTTGCCGTGGCATCGTGTTGCTTGTTGTCCTGGGAACTGGCGGCATCGCCGATTTCGAGCCCGGAGAGGATCTGGGACAAGTTGTCCGCGTCTTCGTCGGCCATAATGTCGTGACTGTGTAACAGGCTATGAGCTTTGCAGCGGTGGGTAGTCGTAAGCGCCGGTGGAAAAGGGTGCAGCGGAGTGTTTGTTTACCATTTCGTCACCTTTCAAAAACACGCGCGGGTCTGCGCGCCAGCTGCCAAACTCCGGAGACGCCGCGAGGGGCGCCAGCGGCAGCGTACAATCAGAAAGATCGTGGGGGAGCTCAGTGTTCATTAGTAGCTAAACAGAAAAGCGCTGGCGGGCCGCAGATCACCACTCGGACTCGCCGGTGGCCTTGGCGAAGGCGTAATCTCTGCCGTGCACGTTGGCCACACCGTCCTTGAGGTTGCATTTCCACTTGTTCTTCACTCTCAGCACCTTCTCGTACAGGCACAGAATGATCATACCATCACCTTCATCGCCGTCCTCATCGAATCCCTGGTCCTCTTCATCCGAGTCGTCCAGATCTGAGTTAATGTCGTCCGAATCCAGCGAGGCCATCGTTCTCTCCTTCTTCAGCTCAGACTCTCTCAGCTTCTCTAAGGACTTTGCGAGCTCACCGTTCACCTCGTTCACCTCGAACTCGAAGTTGGCGTTCGAATCTTCTGGCTTTGGATGTCTGAAGTCAGCGTTCTCACTTGGAGCGCCTGTAGGCGCTGGTTGTGTCAGTGGGGCCCACGACAGGTTTGCCACGCGGGCCTGGGCGAGGTTCTCCTGCCACAGTGCCTTGAGATCTTGTAATGTCTGCTCGTCAATGCCGCTGTCCTCGAAATCTTGCCTAGAGTCACCGATGACATCGTTGATCACCTGCTCGTAAAGAATTGTAGCTTCGTTTGCTGACATTTTGTGTGAAGTTGGTGTTTTTTTTGTAAGGGAGACGCTCTTGAGCTGACGCGGTGCACAAAGTGATCAAAAAGTGTGGGTTTTGGAGTGTTGGAAGGGGAAAATCAACGCAACAATAGAGATGAGTGAAAAAGTGATTATTTTGGTAGTGCTTGAGCACAATAGTGGATGGTTTGGCGTTGTCTTATCGCCTATTCACCCGGTTAGATAGTGGGCGACGGTTGCTTTTTATACGTTTTCGCACTTTTTATTGGTACGTGCAACACATAGTCACGTGTATAACTATTCCGTGAGCTTTTACGTATCATTGTGAGCCAACAAAACAGTCAAAGTTTATTAAAAACACCCCAGTATAAGAATTACCAGCTTTTGATCCGCTTCGAAGTGCCCACTTCAAGACCGCCCTATCAGGGACCCCGCAAAACGGAGAGAGCGAAGCGCCTACGTATGTACCACAGCGGTTTTTGTACGCGTTTCCCTAGCAACGGAATTCCCAGGTTTCTGCGCGGACTGGGCAGAGCTTTTGTTTTTGTTTACGTTCGCTCCGGGATCACCCACCTTCCCTCTCTTGCAAACCAGCCCAACCTGACAACCGCTGTTCGAAGGAAGCCACCCGAACGATGGATTTCAACAAACTGACAGAGTCCGAGGTCTTTACGCCGCTGAAGGCCACTCCAGCCTTTGAGATCGCACAGGACGAAGGCGACGAGGAGATTTTGGTCAAGATTCCCCATGGCCTGACCGCTAAGAAGGAGAACCGCCGCAAGAGTTACCACTACGATTCCATGCAGAATGCCATATCCCCAATGACTTTCAGTGCTAAGAGGGTTCCTTTGACCGCACCAAGACCAAACGCTCTCAACTCCCGCCCCATTTCCGACTACAACAACCTGGAAAGAACCAAGAGATCTTTGATGTCCGACTTGAACTCTATGAGAGGCGGCAAGGAGAACGACACACCGATCATCCACAAGACCATGTCTCCCATCCAGATCACGGACTTTGAGCCGATTGACAGTCCAGAAGGCGCCCGTCAAAAGCGCCGTTCCACTCTGACGGAAGTAACCGAAGGCACGGGTTCACCAAAGGCGAAAATTCAGAAGATTGGTGAGTTCTTGATCGACGAAGTTTTGGAGGCCAACGATATTGAGATGGACAGCAATGCTGCTTCATCTGATGAGGAACTCTCTCGCATCGAATTTGCCGAAAAGGAGGCATCCGAGGAGAACGATGATGTTGAATCGAGCTTTGTTGTTCCTACTCAGGAGGATCTCCACCAGATCGACCAGGAGTCTTCCATGAATCCGGCTACCCCATCCCGCTTCACAGAGCCTGTGGCTGTCTCACCAAAGACTGAGCAGATCAACAGAGTCATTGACGAGTCCGCCTTGTTGCTCGACACCACCAAGTCTCCTGCTGCCGATGACACTTTTGTGGCGGAGAGTCCACTCTCACAGCACAGTGTTTCTGAGAAGCACACCATCGAGGTTGACGCATTCCCAGACTTGGGCCCTATTGAGGAGTACGAGCCGTCAGTTAGCCCACAGAAGCACACGCACTTGGCATCTCCAAACAAGAAACCCTTCTTCACAATCTCGCAAGTCCATGAGATCCAAGCCGACTTCAAGAGAGAGGTGGAGAAGCTCGAGGAGCATTTGAAGGAGAAGTCTGTCTCTATTATGGAGCTCAACGACCAGGTCAACCAACACAAGAACAAGATCTACCAGCTTAACGACGAGATCGAATCCTTGAATTTGCAGAAGAAGCAGATCACCAAGGAGAACGAGTTAATGGTTGCTGAACACAAGATGTTCAAGGACGACATTGCATCCATTGAGGCTACTGTGAAGAAGCAGGACGATAGACTGGAGAGAAACAAGTACGTCATTGCCAAGTTCAAGGAGAAGGTCAAAGTGCTGGATGCAGTTATTGAGCAGAAAAACTCAGAGATCAACGATCTTCAGCAAGAGATCAAGTCTAAGTCTACGGCTATTGATGTTTTGAACACCAGGGTTTCTGACTACGAGGCCCAGGCCCAGCGTCTTGCCCACTCTCTTAAAGTGGAGTCTGAGAAGGTCACCGCATCCAAAGAGAGATGCCAGGAGCTTGAGGCAAAGATTTCTGAGCTGGTTGCCAAGGTTGAAGAGATCACCAAAGACAAAGAGTCATTGACAGCAGAGATTTCTGAGGTTCAACGTGCTCTTCAATTGAGTAAGGAGAAGAATGCTGAGCTCAGCGCCAAGTTCGATGACGATGAGGAGCACTTAAGGGAGGCCGCCTCCAGATACGAGGAGTTGAACAACCAGATTGAGTTGTTGAAGAGAACCATCGTGTCCATGGAGGCCCAGCTTGAGGAAGAGAGACAGAATGCCTCCGAGAACATTCTGGAGGTTCAATCCAACTTCAATGCTACGATGAAGGAGTTGAATCTGAAGGATGCGGTGATTGCTGGTTTACAAAGCGCAGTTGGGTCCCTCAGAGGCTCCTACTACGAGATGCAAAAGACGATCAATATCCAGGAGTCCTTGTTGACACAGAGACAGACTGATTTGAACGAGTGCAACGAGCTCTTGACTATCAGGAAGGCCGAAGTTGACGAGCTCAACATCGAGATCAAGTCTGCCCACAAAGAGATGGAAAACTTGAGAAGAGTTGTTGAGGAGAAGAATGGTGAAGCTAACGAGTTGTCCAACACCTTGAAGGAATACGTCAGTGCACTCGAGAACAAGGAGGCAATGATCCAGAAGCTGGATGAGGCAATGCAGAAGCAGGAAGCTGGTCACCTTGCAGAGTTGGAAGTTTTCCATGCTGAGCTGAGCAATGCCCAGATAATGGCCAGTAACAAGTCCCACGAGCTTTTCAAGATCAAGGAGGAGAAGGACGCGTTGCAGAGAGAGCACGAATTGATGAAGTTCGAATACCAAACCATGAAGGATGAGGCTGGTGACTACGATACAAGAATCTCCAACCTGAAGGCCAAGTTGCAGGAGTATAAGTCTGAGTGTCAGGCAGCCCAGGACATGGTGAAGAGATTGGAGGAAGAGAAGGTTCAGCTCGAGAAGGAGACCGACAAGAGACTCCAGCAGTTGGCCGAGGACCTCTACATCCAGTACAGCAAGAAGCACGAGCAGAAGGTGCAAGTCCTGAAGAAGGGCTACGAGAGCAAGTGGCAGGGTAAGGTGAGCAAGGCCGAGGCCGAGAGTGACAAGTTGAGAAGAGAGATTGAAGGGTTGAACGCCCGCCTTGAGAAGGAGATTGCCGAGAAGAACGAGGTCATCAAGCTCTGGGACAACTTGAAGACTAAAGAGAGCACTGGCGAGCAGTGATGTACACGATACCCCCACACCCACATCGTCTTTGAACAGATTTTTATGTATGAAACCCACACTTATTCGAGTAAAACCAAAACAAACAAGCAAGCGTTCCAGGTTCGAATCTCGGAGGGAGCCCCACAAACGCGATTTTTCGACCCGTGACGTGCGCCCCTCTGCGATCACGAACCAGCGACGCGTATTTTTCCTTGAAACTCTCGAGCCTGGGCTTGAAAACATCAGGAAACGTCACGGGTCACCTCCGCACCGTGCACCAATTCGCCCAGGACAGCACTGTATCTGAGCTTTGCTGTGCTATCCTCTGCATTCCAACAACTTAGGGCTTTTCCTCCGTCGACTGCCGTTTCTCTTGAGGCTGGCAACGCGGGACCGTACACGCCGGGGCTCAACTACCTACACCTCCCGAACAGGGGTCTGAACGCGCTATCCCATCGCAAACACAACGGACAACCCACAGCATCATATCATGGATCCGGTATCAATCGAATCTACGCCGCAGAAAGAAACGGATTCCTCCGGGAGAAAAGCCGTTGACCAGTCGAAGAGAACGTCCCTCCAATCAGGGATATCAGAGTTCTCCTTTGAGCACCACCATGACGAAACCATCAACTCTGTCCAGTATAAGAAGTCTACTGAAATGCTGCCGTCCCCTACCAAACCGGCGCTCAAGCTCGACCAGCTGGTCAAGAAGAACACTGAGCTGGAGAGAAGAACGACCGAACAGAGCACGCTCATATCGGCGCTCAGGGCACACATTCAATTGCTTGAAGGAAAGCTCCGAGAGAGTGGATTAGACTGTCCACCGTTCACTGAACCTGTGATGCTCAAGGAGAACGTGATCAGATCCCTCGCCATTGACGCCACGCTGAACAAGTCTCTGGAGAAGTTGCAGCTCCCTCCACGCTCCGCCGACAGAATGAAGCCAATGCTGCGCAGTCCAGTGGCACAGAGATCCGTTTCTGCCAGATCAGTCGATGCGATGTCCCAGATTAACGACTCAGAGAACGACGTCGCTTCCGAATCTATCGATGAAGTCAAGCCACAGATTGCCAATGGCCACCTCGAGACGCCAGATCTCAGCCACGAGAATGCTGACAAGGAGATCCTCACTCCATCACCAACGAACTTGATATTGGAGGACATGGACTTCAACGATGACAGTGTCAATCACGACGAAGAGGACTTGAACGAGACACTCCAGCAGTACGGTGACACCACAACGGAGCGGACGGCTCAGGAAGAGCAGGAACTCGTTACCCCAGTAAGCGTCAAGCCAAACGTCGACTGGAACGCAACGATAGAGGCATTGAAGGCATCTGCTGAGGAGAAAGCGGATACCGCATCCGTGAACACGGAAACCAGAGCGCAGGTGACACCATACTCGGGAAGAATCAGCTCGCCATCGCCATACAAGCAGGCAGTGAACTCGAAGTCTCCTACGGGAAGCCACTTCTCTACGCACACGCCTCAACCGTATGCCCACCAGAGCAGCACCTTCCTGTCCACCGCACCAAGTTCTGCAGACTCGAGACAGGTCGCAGGTGGCAGTCCTCCAAAGCTTCCACCGCGCAACACGGTCATCACAACCGAGTCGCTGTCCAGCATCCCATCCACGCCTATGTCCATCCGTTCAGACATGCCTCTCTCAAGAAACAACCTCTACAGCGAGTCATTGGCCAGTGATCTCCCTCGTCAACAGAACATCACCGACATGACTGTGAGCCATACCGTTGCTGCACAGATCCAACATTCCCAGCAGACACATACGCGATACCCATCCGATGTGCCCCTGTTTGTGGACCCTGCACAGTTGTCCACGGTGAAGCCTGAGATCTTGAGCACGATCCATGGCAACCCGAGCAAGAAGTCTGAGGATCCATTTGTGAGCATTGTCGTTCTCGACAGACAGAGCAGCACGGAGATGTGGAGATTCAAGAAGTCCCTGTCGCAAATCCTCATGCTCGACGCTGAGATCAGACCGTTGATCAACACATTTTCACTCCCACCAGTCCCTGAGAAGGCCATTTTCCTCACAAACATTCCCTCGAAGGTTGACAACAGACGGATGAGAATCAAGGATTACTTTGCCACACTGTTTGCCATCCCGAACATCCCACCTGATGCCGCGTACAGAATCTCCAGATTCATGTCTTTGGACGTGATCAACCTCGTCGATGAGTCCAACATGGATGTGTTGAAGGAAGGTTGGCTGCTCCGTCGTTCCAAGGGTATCGGGAACAACTGGAAGGCACGTTACTGTCAAGTGGATGGACCGTTCATCAACGTCTTTGAAGAGCCAGGTGGAGCCATGCTCGAGATCATCAAGCTCACCGGTGCACAGATTGGGAGACAGCCAGACGGGAAGCAGCCGGATGACAAGAACGGGTACAGACATGCCTTTGCTGTGATGGAGCCAAAGAAGGGATTGAAGAGTGGGTCCTTCACCAAGCACGTCTTTTGTGCTGAGACCGATGTTGAGAGAGACGAGTGGGTCAACGTGCTGGTGCCTCTTATCGATGATGGCAGTGGTGCCCAGTCAATATACTCCGCTGACTCCTCGACGCTGGCCTCGACGTTGAACACCCCGATGAAGGATATTTCCAAGGACTCGTTGTCTCCATCCAAGGCCACGATATCGTCCAACCAGAGCACAGAGGAGGACAACGAGCTTGCCGTCAAGGAGGCCAAGAGGCAGAAGAAGAGATCATTCTTCCCATTCTCGAAGAAGCAAGTCACAGATGAGCTCGAGATGTACAAGCAACAACATGAGGCGGAGACGTCGAACATCGAGCAGAGTCTACAGGACATGGACCTCAACACACCAGTAACCAGCTCCACAAGTGTGTTCCAGAACGAGCTACAGACGGTGGTTGCACTCTCTTCACATGAGCTCTATGGAGTGAACGTCCCATCAATCATTTACAGATGCATTTCCTACTTGAACGACAGATCAGCCATCTATGAAGAAGGACTGTTCAGACTCAGTGGGTCGTCTGCTCTCATTAGAAAGCTGCGTGAGTCGTTTGACACGAACTACGATGTTGACTTCCACCAGTTGGAGACGCTGCCGGATGTGAACACTATTGCTGGGTTGTTGAAGCTGTGGCTGAGAGAACTGCCCACCAACATCCTTACCAGAGAGCTGTATCCACACTTCAAGGATGCATGTGCCAAGATCTCTGACCCAGCACAGCTGTCGAGACAGTTTGCCCAGCTTGCAAGACAACTCCCACAGGCCAACTACGCGGTGATGTACTCGCTGTTCAAGTTCCTCAACACGGTGATCCAGAACAAGGACTCCAACAAGATGAACCTTAAGAACCTTTGCATCGTCTTCTCACCAACGTTGAACGTTGCCAGTGAGGTGATTGTTCCCTTCCTCGTGGACTTCCAGTGCGTGTTTGAGAACGGTGATCCTATCGATATGAGCCAGAGGGAGGTGATGGACCTGAACATCCCTACGTTTTAATGTGTTTATGTAACTTATAATGTGGACGTGATCATTTAAGAACAGTGAAGAACAAAAGGCTGTTTGTATCATGTGTATAAATAGAGTTCGTCATGCAAGGGGTATGTCTTTCATCACTGCTGGTTGATGGCGACTGGATCGATGGATGCTGGAGGTGGGACAACGGTTGGTGGGGCAGCTGAGGACTTTCTCTTCTTGAGCACGTTCTCGATGAAGGCCTCACCAGCCTTGTAGGAAGATCTCACCAATGGGCCAGAGGCACAGTAGAGGAAGCCCATTTCCAAGGCTCTCTCCTTCCAGTAGTCAAACTTCTCAGGCTTGATGTACTCGGCAACCTTCATATGACGTTTTGTTGGTCTCATGTACTGACCAAAGGTGACAACGTCACAGTTGATCTTTCTGAGCTCTCTCATGGCGTCCACGATCTGCTCGTCAGTCTCACCAAGACCAAGCATCATCGATGTCTTTGTGATCAAGTCTGGGTTGGTCTCCTTAGCGGTCTTGAGCACAGCCAGGGACTGACGGAACGTTGCTCTTCTGTCTCTGACGTGAGGAGTCAACTCCTCCACGGTTTCAACGTTGTGGGCGTAGACATCCAAGCCAGACTTTGCAAGGATCTTCACCATTTCCAAGTCACCTCTGAAGTCACCACTGAGCACCTCGACGAGGATCTGTGGGGCCTTCTGCTTGATTCTGCGGACGGTCTCGGCCAAATGGTTGGAACCACCATCGATCAAGTCGTCTCTGTCCACGGTGGTTAACACGACGTAACCAAGACCCCATCTTGAAATAGCCTCGGCGGTGTTCTCTGGCTCGTGTGGGTCTGGAGCAGCAGGCTTTCTGTTGGTTTTCACAGAGCAGAATCTGCAACCTCTGGTACAAGTGTCACCGAGAAGCATGATAGTGGCAGTGGCCTCGGACTTCTTACCACCCCAGCACTCACCAATGTTTGGACACTTGGCCTCCTCACACACGGTAGCGAGCTTGAGCTCTCTGACATCCTCCTTGAGCTTGTGGAACGACTTACCCTTTGGGATCGGCACCTTGAGCCAGCTGGGGAGCCTGGAGATGGCCTCTGTGTCCTGTCTTGCCGCCTCGATCGGGTCAATGACAAACTTTGCAGCCTTACCAGAGACGAAGTCGTCGAAGGAAGGACCCTTGTTGAGTGCGTCTGAGAAGACCGTTCTGCGTCTTCTCGGTTTCTTTGGTTTCGTGGAGCCCGTTGAGGCCAAAGTGGCATCATCAGCAGGCTTCTGTGCGTTTTCCGACGAGAGTGTGGCGAGTGGTCTCGAGCCAAGTATGAATGAAGTGGTAGTTGAGCGAGCTAAAGAGCTCTTCACGATGTGTTTCGAGAGCATTCTGTTGTGTGTATGTGTGGATCTATGCGGATAGGGGCAAGCAAGCTCTTTCTGTCAGTGGTGGACTCGGTTGATAAAGTGGTGGGGGAAACAGGTGGTGGTGGCTTTGTGGCAGGGTGAGCGGGTAGCTGTGGGTCGCAGTGCCAGTGCACGGTGTAGCAGAGGGCAAATGGCCTGGGAACGGGGTCGTTGCGGAGCCAAAAGGTCGTTGACTCCCTGCAAAAAATGGAGACGATTTACAAACGGGGCCAATCCCAAGCGCTGAAAATGTGGTTGGCGGTGGTATAAGCTGATGGGCCGTTTGTTGCCGTTCTGGTGTCCGGGTGTCAGTGGGGGCGGGTCCGATCGCGGGAATCCAGTGACTCGGGCACCACCCTGGCGCTGCGTTGCTGACTCGGGACCACTACTGCTAAGGATGGTTGAACAGAGGCGTAGATTTCTATGTGGCGGGGGGATTATAACAGGGCAAATCAAAAACGGATACAAGTGTTCGTTCATGCAGAAGACTCAAACGAGACGGTCGATCTCTTCGCTCTTGAACTCGTCCAAGTTGTCGAGGTGGTCCCACCACTTGAAGAGGTAGTTCTCACAGATGAGCTTAAACCATGGAGTAAACACCAACTCTGGGTCCTGGAACATAGCCTTGAGCTCCTCAGCACTCACGTATTTTAAGTCCCTGACCTCGTTAGGGTTTGGTTTCACCACAGGGTTCGATCTGATGATGAAGATGTAGTCGATCTCGTGCTCACCCCAGATACCGTTACTTGGGGCCTTGTAGTGGATTCTGGTAAGGAACTTGAAGTCGTCGAGTGGCACGTACTTGGCCTCGATACCGAGCTCCTGGTCCAGCTTTCTCTGGGCAGCGACTCTGGCACCGTCGATGGAGGATGGCAAGTCACCGGAGCCCATCTCCGACGAGACAGCCAATGGGTGAGAACAACAGGTGTTGGTCCACATGTCTGCAAATGTGATCTTCTCGGAGGCTCTCTGCTGGAGCAAGAGCTTGCCTTCGTCGTTGAACAAGAACACAGAGAAGGCTCTGTGCAAGAGACCCTTTTCAATGTTGTCCATGATGTGGCAGAGCTTCTTGGTACCGGCACCAACTGGCTGATCGTTGTTATCCAGCACGATGCAGAGCTCCTCCATCAGTCTGATCTGCTCCTCGTCGTGGCCCTTGAAGATGTCATCGGACTTGTCTGTGGAGCCGGAACTCGTTGGAGCACCAGTGGTGTTGGTGAGTGGAATCACCTCTGGGAACTCACGAAGAATGTCCGGTCCAGTGAGACTGCGGACGAGCTCAGCGTATGTCTGACCCTGGGCATGGATCGTTGTGCCGTTGGAGGTAGATGTTGTTGTGGTGGTCGTGGAGGACATATCTGAATGTTCTGTGGATGGGGATTGTGGATGGGTGTGGTGGACGCGTGATATGATTTTTTGTTGATAGGGCTGTAAACGGAAGGCGCCAAAAAGTCAACAGAGTTTGCGGCAAAGAGCGAGCAGAAGAACGAGGAATGTGTACCTATGTGGTGGTGGGCCAAACGACTAACGGGTTCTTAAAACGTCACTGGTGGAGAGAGAAGGAAAGAGAGAAAAGCGTCTATGGACCGTCTCTCGTATAGCTTCTCACAAAGTACTCTCCGGCCGAGAACGCGAACGGAAATTTCCCCTCGGGAACCCGCGCCAGTAGTGAACATCTCAGCACGGTAGCGTAAACCTCAGCACGAGCAGCCTAAATCACGTGCACTTCCGCGGTACAACATTTTTTAGGCGGCGCGTTGCCCCGATCCGCCGGAGAGGATTCGTTCGTTGAAAAATGTCGACAACGCATCGATTAACCGTCTCATCAGCCAAAGCATCCCCACCACCCCTCCCCCACCCGCGCACACCGCACTCCACACGATGTCCGACGACCGTCAGCCAAAAGAGAGAGACGAGTTCTACGTCGCCAGACGCTTCATCAAGGGCCCGGACACCGCCGCCCGCGACGAGGCTGTCAAGAGAATCCAGGCCGAGATCAAGCGCGTGGACTCCCTCATCACCGAGCTCACTGCCCAGATCAACAAGGCCGTGACTGATCCAAAGGTGTCCGCCGAGAGAAAGACCCTCATTGCCGAATTGGGTGAGCTCAAGAAGACTCAGGCCGACCTCAAGGGCAAGCGTAACTTGATCAACGGCAAGGTGAAGGAGGTTGACTCCTCCCTCAAGAGAAAGATCGCCGAGATCCAGTCTGTCACCTCCAAGCACAACTTCAAGTCCGTGGCCGACATTGACGCCAAGATCAAGAACTCCGAGGACCAGATCGCCTCTGGCACTTTGTCCCTCGTTGACGAGAAGCGTTACGTCAAGGAGATCTCCAACTTGCGTAAGTTGAGAAAGGACTTTGCCGGTTTGGAGGCCCAGCAGAAGGCCATTGACGCCGATAAGGAGAAGATCGCCGAGTTGAAGAAGGAGCTCTCCACCCTCAACTCCAGAGAGGTGTCTGCAAAGTTCGAGGCTGTCCAGAAGCAGCTCGACGAGTTGTCCTTGTCCAACAAGTCTGTCAACGACAAGAGAGACCAGTTGTTCAAGAAGCGTAAGGCTTTGTACGAGGAGAAGGATGCTTTGTACAAGTCCTTGAAGCAGACCAGAGACGAGTTCGACGCCAAGTACAAGGCTTTCAAGCAGGCTGTTGCCGATGAGAGAAAGAGAGTTGCCGAGGAGTCTGCCAAGCTCAAGGCTGAGAAGTCCAAGTCTGAGCGTAAGGCCAGATTGGAGAGAGAGTTGTCCGAGGCCTCTGAGCCAGCTTTCAAGGAGGAGATCAACACCATCCAGAACTTGCTCCAGTTCTTTGACCCATCCTACGTCAAGCCATCCCAGACCGTGTCCCTCAACAAGTCCACTTTTGTCACTGAGAGAAAGGGAAGAGTCATCGAGGCTGCTGAGGACTTTGTCGTGATCAAGAAGGAGGACTCTGTCTACCTCGCCGGCTCCAAGACCAACGGTACCGGTAAGAAGGGTAAGAAGTCCAACAAGCAGAAGTTCACCATGGAGCCAGAGGTTATCTCTCAGCTCGGTGACTTGGACGTTGCCCTTCCAACCTCTTCTGACGACGTTCCAAAGACCATCGAGGCCTTGAAGGCCAAGTTGGACGAGTTCACTGCTTCCCAGGAGGAAACCACCAAGAAGAACATCGAGGCTGCTAAGGCCAAGATTGCCAAGTTGGAGGCCCAGTGGGCTAAGGAGGACGCTGCCGAGGCTGCTAAGGCCCAGGCCTCCGAGGTTGAGAAGACTGAGGAGTAAATTCTTCCTCTTCTTCTGACCGATATTATACCGTGTGTGCTGAGTCTCTGAGCTGTTGTTCCGGATTCTCCTTGTGCTGGAGGGGCACTCCCTCCCCCATGTCTCTTGTTTCTACCCCGTGTGCATTCACCTACAAAAAAATTGTTTAAATATAGAGCATTCATTTACCTGTGACCACCTTCTTACCTTGTATTTACATGATGAACCTGAGGTTGACATCAATCGGATGCGAAGAGCTGAGCTGTGGCTTTTGCGAGTACTTCCCACTCATTGCCGCTCTCATGTTGTTCAACAAGGAGATATAGCTCTGGTTCGAGTTCTGCGCCATAACATTGATGAAGGCGTAGGACATGGCACCCGTGGAAATCCCATTCGTTGTGGCGTCTGCACTTGTCTGTTCGTCTTTGGACCCAGATATCATAATCACATCCGCTGGGGACGTGTTCTTTGCAATCGCCTGCTGTCTGTCATATCCACTCCCTGTAGCTTTCTTGACGGCACTGGATAAACTTGACACCATGCCGCTGATGTTTCCCTGGGCGTAGCTCATCACGGCACTGAGCCCACTACTACCCACGTCCTTCCAAACGTTTGGCTCCTTGATGACACCCTTTGTGGAGTAGACGAAGGGCAAGTCCAATGCGGAACCGGAGTGACACGAGTCAAAGAACGCAGTGAGTCTTGCACCTTGTGGCAATGGCTTGATGAGGATCTGATGCATAACGTCGTCAATGATGGATCCAGCAGTCTGGTAGTCCACAGGGTAGATACACGAGTCGTAGCCAGACTCCTCGTCACCGGTAGTGTTCTTCACCAATCCACCATGGCCAGAGTAATGGAACACCAACGAGTCGTTAGGACTGGCGTCTGCAACGAGCCACTGCATTGCTCTGATGATGTTTGCCCTTGTTGGAACCTTCACCATTTCTCTCTGGTCATCGGTGAGCATCACCATGTCCTCAGCCTTGTATCCAAACTTGTCAATGAGGAAGCGACGCATGGCGTTGGCGTCGTTGATGCACCCTCTGAGAGCGCTCTTGGTGCCGATGTAGTTGATTCCGATGAGCAGGGCCTTGCGCTTACCGGTACACTGGGAGTACTGGTAGCTCATGCCCGTGTTGCCCATCATCTGTGGCTGTGATGGAGGTCTGTGCTGTGTGGCGGCACCGACGTTGGCGTACTGTCTCGTCTGGCCATTGCCGTTGGAGGCGTAGCCCGGTGGTGGGGCGCTTGGTCTGGAGTAACCGTGGGAAGAGGAGGATGACTGATGTTGTTGTTGCGGTGGCTGTGCCGGTCTCTGGTATTGGCTCTGCTGCGATGGCGGAGGGTTCGAAGGTCTCTGGTACTGACCCTGCTGCTGCTGCTGGTAGCCGTTCTGGAACTGTGGAGGCGGTCCTGGAGGAGGCCCGTAGCCCATACCAGGGGGAGGCCCTGGAGGTGGGCCGTAGCCCATCATCGGTGGCGGGCCCGGTGGCGGCCCCCACTGGCCGGTGTTTTGCTGTTGATAGCCCTGCGAATGGCTTTGGGAGGAAGACGAATGGTAGCGCTGTCCTGGGTACATTGTCTGTTGGTTTGGGGGTTTGCGCAGAGATTAGTTGGTGGCAGAAGGGAAAACAGGCGGATTTATACAAATTTCACACACAGCCACGGGCGCAGGCGGAGGGCGCGGCGCGGGCGAGTGACGTATCAGAGCCTGGGCTTCCAAACGGTTTGCAACGGCTTTCTACGGGGACAATGGGCCCAAGAGACGTTCATTTTCTTCTGGCACACACGTAGGTGGTCCCCCACTCGGCCACCATTTCTGTGTCCTCGTCCCATCCTGTGGCCGCCTTGAGCTCGTCGATAAACAGGTCGATGATGTCCACAGGCGCATCCGGGTTCTCCTTTCTCCAGGTGTGCACGGCACTCCACGAGGACAAGTAAGCCCTGAACTTCTTCATCGAGTACTTTTGGTCAGCGAGGTAGTACGCAGTCTTCTTCACGGTCTCTCCAGGGTAGTAGTCGTGCTTCTCAACGTCTTGGAATGTGTCCTCTGGCACATGGACATCCTTGAAGAAGAATCTCAAGAACTCCTTGCCAGGCTTCCACGTTGGACCCATGTATCTTTTATCTTCAAAGACGAACTTCTCGTAGATCTCGTTGGCCTTCGGGAACCCAATGAACCGTGGCTCGATGTACCCCCAGTAGGCGAGCGTACCGCCCGATCTCAAAACCCTGGCAGCCTCTTTGAAGAACTTGTCGTGATTGACCCAGTGCAAGGCCTCAGCACAGACCAGAACATCCACTGAGCCATCCTCAGTGACAACACCGGTCAAATCCTCCGCTGGAGCCACGGTGAACTCGATCTTGCTCTCCACACCTTCCTCCTTGACACGCTCAATACCAGGCTGGATCATCACATCTGAAGGGTCCGTGGCAGTGACGTGGTTGACATACTTGAGCAATGGGAACGATGCAGTGCCAGGTCCAGCTCCAACGTCCAGCGCCTCTTTGGTTGGTCCTTGGTGGTACTGGAAGATAGCCTCGAACAAGGAGGGCGGATACCCCGGTCTCTTGTCCTCGTAGTTCTTAGAGTCGAAGTCCTTCTCGGCGTACGTGGCCATTGTCCTTTTCCCGTTTGTAGTTGAGTTGCCTGAGTGAGCTCGAGTTCGCTATAAAAAGAGGTGTCCGGCCGGTCTTTATCAGCGGTGACTCCCCCCTCCCCCAGTACTGCGGGGAAGTGCCCGGACCGATTCACACATGGCTGATTCGCGGCCGGCCCAAGAGACGTTCAGCTCCAGCGCCACTGATCCATCCCATCTCTTCCTCTTCATCGACGCCATAAACGCCACCACCACCACCACCACCACCACCACCACCACCAAAATGACCAAAAAGGTGCTCATGCTCCACGGGTATGCCCAGTCTGCCCAGATCTTCTCCGCAAAGACAGGAGGCCTCCGAAAGTCCCTCGCAAAGGCAGGATACGAGACCATCTACGTGAACGCACCGCTCCAACTCTCAGGCGACCAACTCCACTCCTCGAGTTCAGAAGAGACCTCGTTGTTTGGATGGTGGCCATTCGGAGTGGGCGATTACCCCATTGAGCCTGCTCTCGAGACGGTGATGGCCGAAGTGAAGAAACACGAAGGTGAGATTGAGGGCATCATTGGGTTCTCACAGGGCGCTGGGTTCAGCGGATACCTCTCTGCGAGATACACCGAGTTGATCCCATCTCTGAAATTCGCAGTGTTCTTCTCAGGGTTCAGACTCATGCCTGAGCGGTTCAACACGGTGTACGCGAACAAGATCACACTGCCCTCGCTTCACGTCATTGGAGAGCTCGACACGGTGGTGGAAGAGGGGAGATCGATCAAGTTATGGGAGGCGTGCGATGAGGCACAGAGAACGATGCTCAAGCACCAAGGTGGTCATTTCGTGCCCAACTCCAAGGACTTTGTCAATAAGGTACTCAACTGGATCGCTGGTGTCACGGCACAGGAGAAGACTGAAACGAAGGAGATCGATGACGATGACATATTTGCAGCCATCGACAACATGGGCAAGGCTTGAGGTCTTTATTTATCGGACTACAATAGAACCCTTTTGGATATAAAAGTCATGAAACTTAACAGATGATATGGAGTGTAAGTGAAATAAAAATAAAGTGACCCGAACGAGTTCTCGTGTCAGGGTATAAATGCAAAGTGATCAAAAGTTGGAGAACCAGTTGGAGGAATGGGTCATCTCCCAAGAATGGAAAGACACATGAAACGTGGAGAAAAGGGTATGGAAGTGGGTTTTGTTTTGTAATGCAGCGTCAGGACACTTAGGAACTGGTGAAGTCACAGGTCAAGTCGTACTTCAAGTTGTAGTCAGAGTCCCAAATACCCCAGTACTTCTCAACATCAGAGGTACCAGAGGTGTCTGGCTTCCAGGACTCGTCAAAGGCCTCAAAGGCAATAACGTTGACGCCCCAACCTCTCATGGCACAGATGGCGTCCTGCCAGAAGTACTCAGCGTTGTCGACACTTGGCTCAGAGTTCTCATAGGCGGTACCGTCGGTTGGCCAACCGGTCTCACCAACCCAGAAGGTGATGTCAGTAGCACCCTTGGCGGTCTGGATAGTCTGCAAGGCCTGCATGATATCATCGAAGAAGGAGTAGGTGGAGTTGTCCTTGGTCTGGCCCTGCCAGTAGGAGAAGGCGTTGGCGAAGACGAAGTCGGCGGCGGAAATGGCGGAAGCGGAACCACCATCAACGATGATGTTCCAGGAGTCGACGAAGCCAACTGGAGTGTCGGAGTAAGAGTTACCGTCGGAGTCGGTGATGTCGGCAAGCAAGTCCTTGACCTCCTGAATGGCGTCAGCCAACTCGTCAGCGGTCATGTCACCACGGTACAAGGCCTCGGAGCCGACGGTGATGGCCTCGATGGTGGACTTCTTGATCTTTGGCAAGTAGGTCTGCAAGGCGGTCTTCTCCTCGGAGAAGTGGTCGCTGTCGGTAGGCCAGATACCCTGGAAGACGGTGAAGCCGAGCTCCTCGGCGACTGGGCCCAAGATCTCCAAAGTGTTGCAGTCCGAGGCGGCGTAGACTCTGACCTTAGAGGTGTAGGAGGACAACAACTCCAACTCGGTCTTGTAGTTGTCGGCAGTCTTGCAGCCGTCGGTGTTCTGGACACCCAAGTTCACGGCCAACTGGTCGATATCATGTTAGTAGGTGTTCTGGGAAAGCGGGCGGTGATGAGGAATGGGATGGACATTCCACCAGGTAAAAAAGGGGCATCCGATTCGATCCCGATCTCAACCGCCACAGAAGGAAAGAGCGGAGGGGCAAAACTCACTTCACCGATGGCCTGGACGGAGGTGATGGCGGAGGCGATGGCGACGAGGGCAGAGAAACGCATTTTTGTCGGGTGGTGCTGGGTTCTGTGTGTGAGAGGAGAGGAGGGAAGGGCTTGGAAACACAAAAGAAAAACAACGTCTCCCGTCCCGGGGGAGGCTGCCAAAAGATCAGGCGCGGGCTCCAAAAATAAACATCGGCGCGAAACGAGGGCGGGCGAAAAGCCTAGATCCCACGCGTTGCCCCGGAGATCTCGCGAACCACAAAAGCGAAAACATCAAACGTGTTCGCGGGGATTCGCGGCATCCACCACACCCAGACACCATCGGTAAGCACCACAAAGTCACGTGCGGGGTGATCCGCTGTTCGCGAATCAGGCACACCACACGTCATGGCCCCCTGGTCCGCGCAGACAGAGGGGAGCCCCGCTTTTTTTTGCCCAGAGAATGGGCACACGAGCGGCGATGAGGTCGCTTGACATGTTGCGTGGACCGGCGACAGCGATCCCGTGCGTAGGAAGGGGTTATCCGCGGGCAGCCCCTGGCTCATATAGTACCTGCCGCACCCACCAGGGCTGATAAATACATTGGGGAGATCCACAAGGCTCAGAGCAGACCCAGAGGCAAGCGAGCCCCCCAAGCCCCCTCGGCCCCCTCCTGCGCGTCTTTTTTCAGCGCCCGGCCGATGATCGTAACACGACGTTGGGGGAACGTATTTAAGCCTCCGCAAAGAACTTTTAAACACCCGGACGGGTATTTGCACTGATTTTTAGGGCGCTTCGATTCCCACTTCTCCTCCAGACCATTTAGAACAGGGCGGTTCCACCAACAGACCTCCCACTCTCCAACACACACCCGCCAGACCGCCTTATCAGCTGCCGTTGCCACCTTTTTCAGTTTCAGCTCCCTCTTCGCCTACTTCGAGCCGAGCCTATCTTCCGAACTCCCTACTACGTCCAGCTTCACACACCACCCCGTCATGTTCGTCAGTCCGCTCTACCGCCGTCTAAGGCGATCCCGTGCCTTCCCGTTCATCGTCGCCATTGCCACGATCAACTTGGCGATTCTCTCGATCATGAGCTACGATGCGGATGTCGTCAACGGAGCCGTCGAGGGCAAGTTCCAGAAGATCAGCCATACTTCCACATCGATAGTGGCCAACGAGGTCTCCAAAGAATGGGCTTTGCAAAACTACTTCAACACAAAGTTATCCTACGAGTACAGAGTCCCAGACTCGTTCCACAACCAAAAGCCATTTGTCTACGATTACGATCCTCGTCTCACAAATGCCGTCTACCTCCACCAGATCATCAAGCAGTACGAGGCGAGTGGCCAGGACCTCTCCAAGATGGAACTCCCCTTCAGTTGGTACGACTGGGCCGACCTCACGGCTCTCAACGGCTACATTGAGTTACCTCCAGAGGACAAGCCAACGTGTGAGTACGTGTGTGCCAGACAGCTCCGAAAGGCTGAAACAAGTGCTCTCCAGAAGAAGATTGACGAGCTCCACACGAACATGGAGAACCAAGTCACCTTGAAGGATGACGGTGATGGAGAAGCCCCAGAAGATGAAGAGGAGCTCAAGGCTAAGCTGGCTGAAGAGGCTAAGAAGGCTGCCGAGGAGGCTGGTGAACAACCAGTTGGCAACCAAAAGAGGTCATTGACTGAGAGAAAAGCCAGGGTTAGAAACAGTCGTGAAGCCAAGAACTGTGACAAATACTGTCGTACCGATACTTCGCCAAACCAGCCAGGTTTCAGAGTGTTCAAGCAGTTGTACAAGGGAAGACCAAACTTGAAGACCGTGCATGGCCGTTCTTTCCTCTACAGTGAAGCACCATCTCCAAACTCTCTGGTGTTTGTCACAAACAAGGGTAACTTGCAGATCAACGTGAAATCCAACGACGACGAAGACGACAAGCAGGTGTACAACATGGTGAACCAGGGTCTTGTGCAACAGCTTATCGACGACAGATCCGCCGACGTGAACATCTTGTCGATCTATCAGGATATGGTGAACACCATGCCAATCACCAAGCCACACGAACTTGACATCCAGTACCGTGTTGATCTCGAACCAGAACGTTTCCACTTCAACGGTCCAGAGTACTTGGCCACACATACCCCACAGACGCGTTCCGAAAAGGCCTTCTACGAGTCTGTCAACGTTTCTCTCAACACCAGAGATGAGGCTTTGAAGAAGTACCTCAACGAGGCGATGCTCTCCAAGGGATCCGGCATGAACGGTGGGCACTTTGACATTAGATTCTTCAACGCGGCCGTGAAGTACACCGATGAGGATCGTCAAGCTGTGTTGACCCGTTTGTTGAGAACTTGGTTCGCCTTGACCTCGAACGCAGGCTTGTACAGTTGGGTTGCCCACGGTGCCTTGTTGGCGCACGAGTTCAACGGTGTCGGTTTCCCATGGGATGACGATCTTGATCTCCAGATGCCATACGCTGATTTCGCCAAGTTGGCATTGTTGTACAACTCCAGTGTCATTGTCGAGGATGCAGAGTACGGTTACGGAAGATACTACTTGGACACCACCAACTCCTTGACACACAGATCCAAGGGTAACGGTTTGAACAGAATCGATGGTCGTTTCATTGACATCAACACCGGTTACTTCATCGATATCACTGCATTGGGTGTTTCTCCAATCTCAATCCCAGCCAGATTTGTCGATGAGTACAAGAAGTTGCCAGGGGATTACAAGTTGGAGAACCGTGATCCAAACGTGATCTTGGACGATTACTACACGTGGTTGACACCTGAAGAGGAGCTGGAGTTGTCCAAGGATGACGCCTCCTTCGCTGACAGAATGAAGAAGTTGAAAGATCTGAGAAAGAACTCGCCAACAGGGTTGACCAAGACGAGATCGTTGGATGAGCGTTGGGACATCAACTACAGACTCAACATCTTCAACTGTCGTAACGATCACACATACGTGTTGAGCGACTTGTCGCCATTGAGATTGTCCTTCCAGGATAAGACGAGGGTGTACGTTCCAAACAAGGTTGAGAAGCTGTTGAAGTTGGAGTACAAGACACAGCCAAAGCTTGCCGGTGAGTTCAGAGCCAACTTCTTCATCCCTTCAATCCGCAACTGGATTCCGTTCGAGACCGCCCTGGACGCGGTGCCTAAGGTTGAAGTGTTCCAGGACTTCAACAGTGCCACCCAGGAGGACACCTTGAGCATGTTGGACAATGACAAGATTCTCCTTGCCTACAGAAAGACATGGGATGCCACTCTTTTGCATGAGAAGGAGAGAAAGATTATTGAGGATGAGAATCTCAGTGATGAGCAGAAAGAGGCATACTTGGAGGAGCTCATGATGGGCAGAAACTTTGATCCAATCTTCAAGGACTTGTTCATGTCCAAGCTGGAGGCTAGAGCCTTGGAAGGCGTTGATGTGAAGGAGTTGTTCAACGTTGAGAGAAAGAAGATGAAGGAGCAGATCAAGAAGGAGTACAAGAAGCAGGTGGACTACACTTTTGGTGACTCAAGTCTCAAGCTCCAGCACGACTTCAACAAGGTGTCGAGAACATTGAAGGATGATCTCTATGACTACCAGTTCAACGGCTACAACCCGGATCTCGAGGCCAAGATTGTGCAGCTACAGAAACAGATTGACAGTGTGAGCAAGTTGCCAGAGTCGAAGATGACTGATCAGAACAAGAAGGCTATCGCTGACTGGCAGGAGGAGATCATGAAGCTGTTTGCCAAGAAGACGGAAAACGAGGAGAAGGCTGCTGGTGCTAAGAAGGCGAAGGAGAACGGTGGCCAACCAGCTAACGAGGAGACGGAGAAGAAGGAAGAGGGGGAGAACCCAAAATGAAGTGACGGTGATAGATAACGGCCAGTTTATTTTGATTTGTTACATATTTGTTACACGCTGATGATTTATTTTGCCACCAGGAGGAGCTGTAGGGAGCGCTTACCCCGATCGGTGGTATGTGTGCTGTGAACTGTGGCTCAAAAGAGTCAAAATTGACGTTATCGCGGGGTTGGGAGATTTGTGGCACCTTCGCATGGGGACACAGCAGTGCACCTGATAACGCCACAGAAGTGGCAAAAAGGCACTGAGGGCCTGGCCTGTCAACTGAGTGTGGTGCTCAGGGTCAGAGGCACCACAGTTTGGCAAACCGGTTGTGTCAAAGCTGTGAGAAGAGAGCAGGAACCGGTATCAGGGACCAGACAAGGATCTCCCCCTTATCTCTGGGCCCGAGCGTCCCCGGGACTCCTTGCACCAATCCGTCAGTTTTATGCTCCACGCTGTATACCCGTTGAGCCCAATACGCACCGAATTGGGTGATCGTTCTTTCGGATTCTGTGGCGATGGCCTGTGCGAGCAAGACTGTGCGAGCATGTTCACTCGAAGCAAGACTCTGCGACCGGGCCTCTAGGGACGGGTTGGCTATTTAAGAGAGGGGATCCCTTGCTCTTGAGGGCCACTGGTGTGGTCCATAGAAACACACCACACAACACACAATGGTATCTGCTACTGTTATCACTACTACTACGACTACCACCACTACAGCCGAGGTGGCTGGGGCAAAGGGCATCCTCGCCACAGCCGCAAAGAGCTTCTCCAACTTGGACATCCACTTCCGCAAGGGCGAGGACGTGATTGACCCAAAGACAGGGGTTCTCAGAGTTGGTGACAAGGAGTACGCTACAGCCAAGTACCCTGAGTGGCTTCCTACTTGGGATCCAAAGCAGAAGTTCCCAGCGTACGCCGACGACTTCAACAAGACCTGGAGAGACCCTGGCCTTGACGCTGACCCAGAGCTTAAGTACCTCTTCCCTCAGGATGGCAGTGAGTACAGTGTCAAGAGAATGACACCAAAGCTGGGGTCTGAGGTGCGTGGTATCCAGCTCTCACAGCTTTCCTCTCAGGGCAAGAACGACTTGGCCCGCTTTGTCGCTGAGCGTGGTGTCGTTGTCTTCAGAGACCAGGACCTGAAGGACAGGGGACTCGAGTTCAACAAGGTGTTTGGTGAACACTTTGGTCCCTTGCACACCCATGCCTCCTCTGGGGCTCCAGAAGGGTACCCACAGTTCCACATCACCTATCGCCGCAACGACCCAAACGAGTATCAGAAGGTGTTTGCAAAGAGACTTTCCCTAAAGGACCAGTGGCACTCCGATTGCACTTTTGAGCCATACACACCATCATACACGTTCTTCGCCATGCTTGACGGGCCAGAGACCGGTGGTGACACCATCTTCACCGACTGCTTCGAGGCCTACGACAGACTGTCCCCAACGTTCCAGAAGATGATCCACGGACTCAAGGCCACACACTCTTCTGTCGATCAGGCCGAGCAGTCCAAGCAAGAGGGCGGAATCGAGAGACGTCCGCCATCCACCGTTGTCCACCCACTGGTCAGAATTCACCCGGTGCTCAAGCGTAAGGCCCTTTACGTCTCCCGCTTCTTCATGCAGGACATTCACGGGTTGAAGAAGGAGGAGTCGGATGCTATCTTGGACTTGCTCACCGACCACATCAACAACTCCTTCGACATGCAACTCAGAGCTTCTTATGAGCCTGGTACCGTTGTAGTCTGGGACAACAGAAGGGTTATGCACACTGCCACCTTTGACTGGGACAACGGCGCCACGAGACACTGCTACAGAATCACTCCGATGGGCGAGAAGCCAGTTGAAGATGAGGAGGAGTTGGAGGAGTGGAACAAGTGAAGGAGGACTGGATCTTCTACGAGTGTTAGGCTTTCTATGAATATATGTGACATGCTTTGTATGAACTCCTCACTAAACATTAATCTATAACAATTGGATCGTCAGCGTCATTTTTTGGGGATTCTTCATCAATCTCAATCACCGATACATCTTCTGGTGTGCTCTCTTTCTTTTTCTTCATGAAGAAGTCCAACGTCCCTCTGCGATTCTCCTTGTCTTCACTTGGTGATTTGGTTGGCTTCTCCTCCTTCACTTCTTGTTTTGGCACAACTGTATCCTCCTTGACGTCTGGAGAAACCTCTTCCTTCACTTCATCTTTGACCTCCTCTTTCACAAGCTTCTGAAGTGGCTTGAACTCTTCTCTGGCCTTGGCCCTTTTCTTGATATCCTCCTTCAACTTCTGGACATCAGGATCGTCAAACACCATCTTGTCAATGAACGACACAGCACTGTTCTCAATCTGGTCACCACTCATACTCATATCCAACTCCAACTTGTTCTGAGCCAAGAGGAACATACCGTCCTCAATGGTGTCCTTAGTGATAAGCCTCGTGACTTGAACCGGTCTCTTTTGGCCGACTCTGTGTGCACGGTCCTCGGCTTGCTTGTCATCATGTGGGTTGAAACTCTGGTCAAAGATGATCACATTGTTGGCACACACCAAGTTGATACCAAATCCACCAGCACGGGTAGAGAGAAGAAACACTGGGATTGTTTCCTCCTCGTAGAACTTGTCAATGATATCCTGACGGATATCCACAGAAGTGGAGCCGTCAAGACGGAGGAACTTGATGGACCACTGCGAAAGCACAACCTCGAGAATGTCAAGCACCTGGGTAAACATAGAGAAGATCAACACCTTACCATCCTTCTCAATGATGTCGGGCAACAACTTCTTCAAGCTCTGAACCTTACCGGACTGCATGAAATACGACTCGTCGAGCTGGAATTCAGAAATGCTTGGGAACTTGCGACACAAGTTGTGAAGCTCGAAATCGGTCATCACCTCCATGTCTTCAAAGATGAACTGCTGGTTGGCATCTCTGTACACAGCCTCTTTCATGATCTCCTTCGACATCAGCCTCAGAGTTTCGTCATCATAGCGGTATCTGAAGAGCATTGGGTGGATGGCAGCCTTACGAAGATGCATCAAAATGTTGGCCACTTTCGTGCTCTTGGACTCTCTCATCTCGATACCCTTGAGCACCTCCCTTTCGTAAACTTCGCGTTGTTCATCGACAAGTTCACAGTGATCAATCTTAGTGTACTTTGGAGGCAAGTGCTGTAACACTTGGTCCTTCCTTCTTCTGAGGATGAAAGGAGCCATCATCTTCTTGGCCTTGGAGATGGCACGCTGAGAAAGCAATGGGTTGTAGTCCTTGGATCCATCCTTTGTCGTGGCTTTCTGATGGAACACGTACTTCAAGTCCTCCTTCTTCGAGACGAAGATCGATGGCAAGATGAACTCCAACAACGACATCAACTCTCTCAAGTTGTTCTGTAATGGCGTACCGGTTAACAACAACCTGAACTGGCCCTTGAGCTTCATCAACTTCTGGAATCTCTCAGTGGTACTGTTCTTCAACATGTGACCCTCATCGTACACAACACAGTTGAAGTTACCAGACTTCAAGAAGGCGAGGTCGTCTTTACTCGATGTGGCCAAGTTGTATGTGGTCACCACAACGTCGATCCTGTCCCAACGTTCAGCCAGAGCGTATCTCATGTCTTCTCTCTCAGCCTGAGAACCATAGTATGGTTCAACAACCAAGGATGGAGCAAACTTGCTGAACTCACGCATCCAGTTCTCCAACGTGGAGGAAGGAACGACAATGAGATGGGGTGTATCCGGTCTCTTGGTCTCTTTCAAATGTGCCAAAAAGGCAATGACTTGACACGTCTTACCCAAACCCATCTCATCAGCCAAGATACAACTGAGCTTGTTGTTGTACAAGAGGTTCAACCAGTTGAGACCCACTTGCTGATAGTTCTTCAAATCAATATCGCCAGACAAGAGACTTGGCT
Source organism: Petasospora rhodanensis (assembly GCA_030569395.1). NCBI lineage: Eukaryota > Fungi > Ascomycota > Saccharomycetes > Phaffomycetales > Wickerhamomycetaceae > Petasospora > Petasospora rhodanensis. The sequence goes on from JAJMKQ010000242.1 coordinate 28,315, forward strand.
TGGTCTTGAAGTATCCGCCTCTGGAGCGTCTCTTGGAGGCACCAAAGTCACCGTCGTCATCCTCATCAACAGAAACGTCAACAATCTCGAGTTCGTCGTTCACACCATGCACTTTCACACCCCACTTGCTGATCTCCTGGGCAATGCTTGCACTATATGAGTTGCACTGCTTCACAAGACTGTCCACGGCACCATACCCTCTGAGGATAAGGTTAACTCTCTGACTGAATATTTCACCATCTGTCTTTCTTTTCCTCTTCGACGCGGCCTCCTCAGAGAAGTTGAAGCTTTCAAAGTGATTGATGGAGTTGAACGGTCTCTTATCCACGACTCTTTGTGCGTCTTCGAGCGAGCACTGTGCTGCATCGGCAATGTCACGGGCCTCAGCGGAGTTCATGAATTCCAAAACTTTACTGTCCCAGAAGTCATCTGTAGAAGTGGCAACGAGTGAAGACTCTTCAACGTCGGAATCATCAGTCATGTCATCCTCTGCTAGCGGTTCCTCTTCCTCCTCCTCTCCATCATCATCCAACAAGTTAATCTCGTCCTTACCAAGAGCGCGGGAGCCAGTGATTTCGATCTCATCAATTGGAGTGGCGTTTCTGCTTCCTCTCACGAGTCTTCTCTTCTTCGGCTTTGGTTCATCTTCAACGACAAAAACCTCGTGTTTGGCCTCCTTCATGGCATGACTGTACTTCTGGGAGATGGTCTTCTTCTTGTCCAATATCACCTTGGAGGACGCCTTCTGTGGCGAAGTCTCTGGTGATGAGATGACTTGCACCTCTGGCTTCTTCTTCTTGATGACAGCCTTGGCTGGTGGTGGGGATACCGACGCCGGTTCCTGAGCGTTGCGTTTGTTCAACAAGTTGAGTTGCTCCTCTTTCTTTCTCTTTTCCACAAGCGCCGTGAGGATGACTTTAGCCTGTTTGAGATCCTTGTTTGCCTTGGTGTTGTAGACGGCTCTGATCATCGTTGGAGTCACGGTCTTGAACATGTTCTGGAGGATATGGAGATCTCTGTTTGCGAGCGTCGCCGCTGGGTTCCCGTTGCTCGTCATGATGTTTGTGCCGTTGAAAGCAAACTTCTCACGCAGAGAGGTTGTTGATTGTGAGACCAGCGAGGCTGGCTTGGACTTTTGAGCGAGCCGCGTGGTTTGTGGAGTGTTCCTGTTCGATAGCGGCGAAGAGTCTGGGACTTGGATCACCGACTTCTTCTCGGGCGTTTCACCCCAACCAGACATGGCGGCTGAGTTCTGAGCGGATGTATGGAGAGCCAGGGGACAGGTGGACGGTAAGTGTCCTTCAGCGGTGCAAAAAGGTCGCGGTTGCGGGGGTGGTTTGGCACGGAAGAGCTCGAGAAGAGCAGCGCTTGTTCAAAGTTACGTCAAAAAACGCGTCGCCCTTCGCTGCGTCGCTATTTTGCGCGACGCGTTTCTGTGTGGCGTCTTTCTTTTCTTTTTGCGGAAGAATTGCGCAACTGCTCGCGCAAATCGGCGAAAAGGCGGATGGGCGGTTGTGAAGCTCAGCACCACGACAACGACGAGGGTTTGGCCTCTTTGCACCCTTTTAATCCTGTCATTACACACAATGGTCTATTCAGTCTACTCATGTGGATCCAATGGACGGTTTCAGCTGGGCACGGGCTCAGATGAGGATCTTGACAGCCTTGAACAGGTCTTCCAAACAGAGACACCAGTGAGGAAGATTGTATGCGGAGGTAACCATACGCTCATTTTGTTGGACAATGGAGAGGCCTACACGTGTGGAGACAACACTTATGGACAGTGTGGACAGACTGAAGTGACATCAGTACCGACTTTCACCAAGGTAGACGGTCTGTGGAAGGATTGCAGTGCAGGGTACGAGTTCTCTATATTCGTCTCGCAGGATGATCGACTCTTCTCATCTGGATTCGGTGCCAAGGGCGAGCTTGGCCAAGGTGAAAAGAAGACCAAGTCAGCTACACTCACACCAATCCCACTCAAGATATCTGGGACCATTGTGGACATCAAATCATGTCTGGATCACACAGTCCTACTGACAGATGAAGGTGTCATCTATGGATGGGGTAATGGAAGAAGTGGGAAGCTGGGACAACCAGCAGACTCCAAGATCTGGGAACCAAGAATCATTGAAACAGATATCACGGTGAAGCATATGGATCTGGGAAGAGACTTTACAGTGTTCGGCGATGGTCAGAAGATCAAGCTCATTGGGAAGGACAGGTTTGAAATCATGGCCCATGAGCTACCCAAGTTTGAGCAGTTCAAGACTATGTGGTCATCATTGCACCTGGTTGATGACAATGGGTCCATTGTGTCAATAGGGAACAACAGTCATGGCCAGATCATTCCTGAAAAGACTGTGAAGTTTGATCTTTTTGAGGTTGGAAGTGAACATGGAGTCATTGTGCGGGACAACAAGGTCATCTGTTGGGGATGGGGAGAACATGGGAACTGTGGTGTTAGGAAGAAGGACTCAGTGACGTTTGACTACTTCAATGTGCTACGAGAGTTTGGGTCTGAGGAAAAAGTTGTCAAGGTTAAGGGAGGATGTGCCACGACTTGGGTCGTCACAGAGAGAAATATATAGAGAAAGGAGCGCACAAGAAGAACACAACGCAATGCATTATGAACTCATGAACCCCAGAGAGGATGTCTAGAAGTATCTTTCCCATATTCATCTATCACACTGAACTCTGATGAATACCAGCACGCGAAGATGGAAAATATGTAAAAACTTCTGAATTGATCTGGGGCAACTGTATCGAATCACACATCATTGCTCAGGCAAGTCCAGATGGAGGTGGAGAGGGCCATCCACGACCTTGATCGAAACCGAGGCCATAATGTGGGCGTCCACAGGCCAAGAACTCCGGTTGGCCAGGCCGAGACTCAGGTGAAGCTTCTTTGATCGCCCACCGTTTCCACTGTGTCTCACGGTGGGCGCCCGAATGCTTTCAGGCAGTGATCAATGCTTCAGATATCCAAAGTAGCGACGTTTCTGTGATCAAAAGAGCCTCCTTCATCGCTTTCCAAAGTTCACTCGAAAGAGAGAAAGCAGAAAACTCTCGACTTTTCTAGAACGCGGAAAATCTTCATCCCATCGGTTCGGGCACACTCAGCCAGGGCAGCAGCCAGCGCCGGTATAAAGAGCTCAATTATGGCCTGGGATCTGGTAGCGGTGGACTTTTAGTTGGATCCTCAAACACTCCACAATGTTTGCCTCCTGCTGCTCAGGAAGACCAGGTAAGTTCCACTTTACTCAGCTGGCCCATCAACTCGTATTAACACTCCCCTCGCAGTCCAACTCGCCGAACAGGTTGACACCAACAAGTACGCCATCAACATCCCGAACGGAACCAAAATCTCACATGTCACACTGTTCCTTCTACCTAACGTTGAGCTCGACCCAGCATTCTCAGCATTGATTTACTTCCAGCTGCCGAACCAGGAGTTCAGACTCTTTGGCTCGATCTCCGCCAGCAAACCATCCGCCATCTTCAAGCTCAACAATGCACAGCACTCCACACAGTCGCAGATCATGGACGACATTGAGATGGACACAGACGACACAGCTGCAAATGTGCAGGACAACATCTGTGTCGGCATCTCCATCGAACCAACAGAAGAAGCCGAGAGACAACTCGCAATGATGCGCTCTTCCCAGGCCAATTTGAAACCGAAGCAACTCACAGCGACAGCTCACAGCTCAGCAGTCTCACCTGCTAACCCTAACACCACTGCTCTCCTTGCTGGCAAGATCGTGAAGCACGCATACAACTACTTGACCTCCTTTGTGGATGACGAGGGGAAAGTGAGCATCAAGTACTTTGATACGTGGTGGGACAAGTTCAGAACGAGGCTCAACAACGATCCAAAGTTCTTGGATGCTACAGATTGAATGGGTTCTCCGTCTCTTTTAATGATGTCAATGTTTCTTTATAATTCATCCGCGTAAGCCTTTCTATGTCCCATTGGGTTACCGAATACCAAATGTCTAGCGTCGACGAGCTTCTTCCGGAGATCATCATCGGTCTCACCGTCTCTCTTAGCAAGCTTTCTCGTCTCTCCCTCTTGTGAGAGCCATGCGAGAAAGTTCTGGGAGGCCTTGAGTGACTTGTTGGACTTCTTGAGCTCGACGAGCTTGTCAAAGATGGACTCTAAGACGTAGTCATCGGCAACCTGGCCTTTAGCGAGGGACTCTTGTACGGTGTTGAACAGCTTGGTCTCAAACTCAGAGTCATCTTCTCTCTTCTGTAACGAGTGCGTCTTCAAATCCTCCAAGATCTCCAATGTTCTGACCTGAGAGTCTGGCTGGAGTCCGTCGAACGAATCCACAAGGGCATGATGACCATTCATCTGGAAGAACTCGTAGGCGTTGTCTCTGTTTTGGATCAAACTGGAGATCACACCGAGCAGTCTCTTCTGTATCACACCATCCTTTTGAGTGGATAATCCAGAGAGCAAAGACGGGAGGACCTGGTGGATATCGACATTCGCCACCGCCTCCGGGTTGTGTCTCAACGACTGGGCAATGACTCTCAATGACAGCTCTTTAACCTTGTTATCAAACTTCGTAGACAGTGCAAACGTGAGCAACTGATTCATGACACCCGTTTCAGAGATGGCGACACCGTCACTCAAATCATGCGAATGCTCAGTCAATGCGTCGAGCGCAGAGACAAGTTGCTCATTGTTCTCATACTTCCCCAGAGTGATCAACTCCAGAGCATCGTCGAGCTCCATATGCGTCTCAGAGTTCTGGACAACCATCTTCAATGCTTCAATCTCCTTGTCGGTCTCGTGGTCGTTTTCGTCGTAATGGACAACTTTGTTGTCGTCAACCTCTTCAATCTCCTTAACGATGACTTCGTTCACTGGAACTTCCTCCTCTTGAACTCCGTCGCCAAGTTTCGCAAACTTTTCACCAGTCTGCCAATCGAGTCTGATGTCCAAGCCCTGGGGGATCACTTGTCCTTCTCTGATGGGCTGCCACTCCTGTGTAGGGACAAACTCCACTGGATAACAATCGGTAGGATCCTCCGGCGAGCAGATGAGGTCGGATGAGTATTGTGGGATCACGGCACAGACAGCGCTAACGAGTAAGAAGACGAAGAGCCAGCCAGTGGTTTGGTGTTTCATGTGCGGACTATCGGGTGGGTAGCTGTGTGTGTGCCTGTGGTTTTGAGAGTTCAGAGAGAAAGAGAAGGTCTCTCGGTGGCGGTTGACGTGGCCACTGTCTTAATTTTTTTTTGTGTCAAGGCGCGCACGGGCGGAGATGACAGATGCTTCTACGAAGATCCACATGGCGTTTCGCATTGCAACTAAACATATTCAGGCAAGAGCACCCATTGGGTCGTACACAGGCAGGACAACGTACTCGCCAGCCTTCCAGATGTCGGTCAGCTTCTTCTTAGCGAATCTCACGTCAGTGACAACCTGGTAAACGTACTCGTCAAACCACTCCTTGGAGGCAACGTAGTAGCCCTTGTTACCAGCGTCCTCACCCCAAGAGTTCTCAATACGGTATCTCTGAATGACACCATCAACGATGTGGACACCGGTGATCACCATGGCATGCGTCATGGCTGAGGAGCCAACCTGCAGTCTCTCAGCTTTGGTCAGGTTAAGCTTAGTGTTGAAAGCAAGCTCGTAGTCAAAAGCATTGGTGTCAAGAATACCCATTGCACGATCGGAGAACTTACCAACGTCAGAGCCAAAGAAGACAGGTGAGCCAGCCTTCAAAGCGGTGATCAAGGCCTCGTTCAACTCAGACATTGGAACGTTCACATAGTCAATTGGCTTGCCACCAACAACGTTGTTGAGTCTGTCCACAGTGTAGAGCTTGTAGTACTCGTTTCTTGGGTCGTTGATGAGGGAGAAGGACGTGTGGATGCCCAAGTCGGCAATCTCGGAAAAGGCCTTTGGAGTCATAGTCTTGGAGTGCACGACACCGTGCTTGTCCTTGTAGTCCCAAGTGAACTCCTCATCTGGCTTTGGTGGTGGGCCGAGGGTGAGGGCGAGGATGTTGTAGATCTCCTGCATCTGCGCATCCTTAACCTTGATGATCTGCTCCTTCGAAGTCCCCTTCTCCACAAGCTTGCGCAACACGAGTGCGTACTCTCTCAACTTGTTAACCAAGACGTAGTTCATTGGTGAGGAGTTGGTGGCGTGATAACTGTCATCGTAGATCGTCTTTGGCACCAATCCGTACTTGGACACCAAATTGACAATCATGTCCCACTGACCACCGTCACTCAGCCCATTAGCCAAAATCGTCTGAACAACACGGGAGTCCAGCTCCATGTCTGCCGTTTCAATGATGTTGGTGAGCAAGTAGTTCGACTTCTCCAACTTGTCGTAGAAGAAAAGATAGTTCTGCGACAGCTCAAACTTCTCCAGGTTGTACTTCTTCATGTATGCGATTCTGAAGCACGAGGTACTGGCAAACATCCAACAACGACCACTCGATCTCTGGTTGGTCACTGGGGAGCCCTCCAATGGGATCTGGAGGTTCCACACCTCAACAGCGTCCTTGGTCAATGCGGACTTGCACTTGATCACGTCGGTGATGGCGTTGTGCGAGAGCGCGTTCATGGTGAGCAGGTTCTTGCGGTCAGCCTTGAGGTCCTTCTCCCAGTCCTTGACGATTCCCAGGGAGACCGGCTCGGCGAGGGTGCGTGGAGAGGAGAGCGAGAGAGAACCCATTTTCTCCGTGGTGAAGGCGGTGCCCTCGTCGTCGCTGTCGTAGTGGAAATGAGGAGCGGTGCGTGTAGTCTGAGTGCTCGTTGTGTTGCCCATCGTCGTTTGTGGTCCGTCTGAGCAAACAGCTGGAAAAGCAGCTCACCCGGCCCGCCCGCCCCCTTTTTATAGACAGAAACCACCTTATCAGTTATTATATATTTGGGCACCCCCTGCCAGGCCAGCCCCGGCCCCGCTCAGCCGTGCGCTATCAAATCGCGCGCGAATCCAAACCCCGGGATGACGTAATCGCTACTGGTAGGCGCCACACGTTTGACACATTTTTCTATTTCTCGTACGGTACCTAGCACTTACTTGCCCGCCTGCACCTCCTTCTGTGCCTTCTTGAAGTCGGTGGATCTCTTGGTATGACGTGGCTTTTTCACTCTGCCCTTACCGTTCTTGACACCCACAACACGGTCGCCCTTCTTGGCTCTCTGGCCCTCAATGACAACGTTGCCGGCGGTGGCTCTGTCAGCCTTACCCAGCACACGCTTGGCTCTTCCCAGCTTGGTCTTCTGGTCGTCGGTCAAGGTCTTGACCACCTTACCGTTCTTCAATGTTGTTGTCTTTGGCTGGATCTTCTTGGATCTTGTGATTCTGAGCTTTCTCTTCTTGGCACCGAGCTTCTTCTCATGGAGCATTAGGGCCTTCGTCACTGACAGGAAGTCCTTGAACTGGACGTACCCGAAACCCTTACCAACGTTGGTCTTGGAGTCACGCACGATTCTGACAAACTCAATTTCACCACACTCGGCAAAGATGTTCCACAACTCCTCCTCGGACTCCTCAAAGTCCAAGTTACCGACAAAGATCGATCTCTTGTTGTCAATCTTGGCTGGGTGTGACACGGAGTCAACTCTGAGATGGTGGTCGAGTAACACCTCACCGTTGGACTTTAATGACTTGCGTGCAGAATCCTTGGACTTGTACACCACGTAGGCATTAACAGAGTCTCTGGATGGGTGGATCTTCTGTTTGGCGAAAGCGGCCTTTCTTGGAAGTGGCTCGCTGAATGCAATGGATCTGAATCTGATAGAGTCGATGGCTCCGTGCTTGGTGAAGAGCTTCTTGAACTCCTTGTAGTCCTTCTTGGATGTGATGATGCTCATGTTGACGTTGCCGACAAACACCGTTCTCTCAGCCTTCTCAATCTCGCTCTCTTTGAGATCAACCTTCTTAGCACTCGAGCCTTGCTTCTCTTTTGTGTCCTTCTTCTCCTCCTCGCTGTCTGAACTGCTCTCGTCATCACTATCAGACTCGTACTCCTCCTCCTTCTCAGCGTACTTGTCCTTCTTCTCATCAACCTCTGTCAGGAGCTTCTCCATGTACTTTCCTTCGAGATCGTCATCCTCCTCAGAAGTTTTCCTCTTCTTCTTTGGCTGCTGCTCTTGCTCCTCCTCCTCTTTCTCAGAGCTCTCACCCCCACTCTCATCAGATCCACTCTCGACATCCTCGTCATCGTCATCAGCTGGAGTTGGTTCTGGCTCTTTCACCTCTATCACCGTTCTCTGTGTGATTGATCTCTTGACCGGGCCGGTGGTTTTGCTTGGCGCAAAAAGCGTAGCGAGGGACTGGTCCTTCTTGGCGCTCTTGAACAGATCTGTGACGGCCATTCTGGTACTCTATGTCTGCTTGCTCTCTGTGCTTCAGAGTGGGGCCCACAGGCTCATCGCGGGTCCCAAAAAATTTGTTCCGCCTAAAAAACATCGGGGTCACCCGCCGCACCTGCCAAAATAGCCGCGGGCGCGAAACAGGTTTTCAGGCTGGCCCGCGCCTGCTCCAGCTCCGAGGGGGGGAAAGCGTCTTTTTAGCCAAACAAACCGTGCAAGTCCGCTGTTGAGAGGCCGCCAACGCAGAACTTTTGACCGTCACCGGTGTTCACACACAGACACGACACAGAGCAACTACAGTGCACGCCTGACCAGCGAAAGAACGGCCCACAACACGCTCAATCACACCCTGGAGCGCACGAGAACCACAAGTGCACAAGAACCCAACCCACGAGCAAGCCACACGAGCACAGACCCGCACCACCACAGCTTGCAACACTCACTCTTGACCGATGACTGACGTTGCTGTCCCACCCAGCGACTCCAACGAGCTCGCCAAGTCGGTACCGCCTGAGGATCACAAGCACGAGACTGCTCCCGTTCCACCGCCGGAGGCACAACACCTCCACCAGGACCCGACCGCCGACACCAACGAGGACGCCACGCTGCCTACGAACGGGCTCAGGGAGGGCACACCTCATAGCGACACGGGCAAGACGTCCCCACTCACAGACCTCAGCTCGCCTTCGCCGCCCTACTTCAAGCCCGACGAGCCCGCCGACCAAGTGGAGGCCACGGGGGACGAGGAACTCCAGATAAAGAAGGAGGTGACCGATAAGTTGATATCTGAGTCCAGATCGAGAACCAAGAGCGTGGTGTCGTACGAGTCTTCGGACCTGAGCGATTTGGACTCTGAGGCTGAGACAGAGAAGATGTTTTCGCAGAACGGCACACCGGCGAAGTCACAGCTGGCCAAGCTCGCAGTGGTGAAGGAGATGACCGTGGACGAGGCCGTGAGAAGACGGTACGACGCCGACGGGAGCAGCGCGGCAGACGACAACACTCTCATTAAGGAGGATGTGATCGACGAGCTCCAGAACGGCAAGAACCTCGAGAGTGATTTGGATATCGACGACGGCGACGAGCAACAGATGAGCAAAGTTCTCCAAGAACTGAGAAAGAGCGAAGAAGCTGACTTCTCCAACACCAGCACTGCTACTACGGCGGCTACGAGCATGAACGGCGATGCCTCCATCAGCACTTCCACATCCAACGGCAAACGCAAACACCAACAGGAGAACGAAGATGAAGAAGAGGAGGAGCCGGTGAAACGACACAAAACCAGCAAGGGTGCAACCCCAGACACTGTTGACCCGGTGAAACAAGAAGAACAGAACAGTGAGCAGGACTCACATGTTGGGGATGCCACAGTGGAGAACGAGGCTGAAAACGAGGGAGAAGATGAACAGGATGAAGAAGAAGAAGAGGAGGAAGAGGAAGAAGAGGAAGAGGAACTCACGGAGGAGCAGAAGAAGCAGAAGCAAGAAGAGGCTGATGCCGAACTGGAGAAGCAGAAGATACGGAAAGAGGCCATCCAGTTCCTCACTGAGATTGAGATCGACTTTGCCAAACTTCGAGACAGGCTGTACGAGGACAAGATGGCTCGTTTTAAGTCCGAACTGGAGATGTGTTTGAACGGTACCCATCCAGAGCTCCAATCCGTCTACACCAAGATTGACGCACACAGGGAGGAGAAGCTCAGACTCTCGAGTCTCAACCAGAAGTACAAGCTCGAATGCATTGATCGTCAAATACGTGCTCAAAGAACCGCCGTCCACCAGCAGTTCTACAAGAAGGTGTCGGATCACAGAACAGGATACATCCAAAGGGTGATGCACGAGTGGGACCAGGTGAACAAGGAGAGAAGATTTATGGACCTGAATGAGTTCCCAGACTACCAGTACCGCATCCCAGAGTACGTTGACGAGCTCGTGGACCAAAGAGCCCAGGTGAACCAGGAGATCAGCAACCTCGTTGGTCTCAACATGTACTACGGCTTCCCAACGGCTCCACCTTTGGACACAGTACCAGGAGACACTGACATCGACAACGACCTGCTAGCCATGAACATCAAGCCAACTTCGAGAACGTGACAGTTGTTCTCTCTCCTCGTGATGCCCCCCCCCCCCTCAATTTTCCCACTTTACGACCTCCTGTGTTACAATACATTTCTAATGTCTACAGCTCCTTGTAATTTTCCAGAGTTTTCATTAAATTTTACACAACCAAAGGCAACAAATAACTTTAACGCAATGGGATGAATCTGTTGGAGGTGGCACCAGCTCTACCGTGTCTGACTGGGGTGTAAGTGATGGAGAACTCACCCAAGTAGTGGCCAACCATCTCTGGTCTGATCTCAACGGTGTTGAAAACCTTACCGTTGTAGACACCAACGACGGAACCAATCATCTCTGGGACGATAACCATGTTTCTCAAGTGGGTCTTGACGACAGCTGGCTTCTCGTTCTCTGGAGTGGCAAGCTTGGCGGCTCTCAACTTCTTGATCAAACCGTGTGGCTTCTGGTTAAGACCTCTCTGGAATCTTCTTCTGACACGGGCGTGGGCCAACTTGGCGAACTCCTCGGTTGGCATCTCAAGGAGGTCCTTGAGGTCAACACCTCTGTAAGAGAAGGTCTTGAAGATTCTGTTCTTCTTTGGGGCAACTGGAGGGTAGTATGTTAGTATGCTGATCTCGAGGTTTCATAAAAGACAGGAGACCGATGGTCATAAGTCGGAAGTGTGTTGTGTGTGGTGCATTGTCCCGGTGGTGATGAAGTTGTATGGTGATTGTACCTCGCCTGCAGCACTTGGGTAGTGGATCTTCGTTACTGTTTAGGAGAAGACCCAGTGGTATGAAATCTCAGTGAAAAACTGTGTTGGAACAGTCCAGAACTCCTCATCATTCCGTTGGTAATCATTTGCGACACTTTGTCCAGGGGGATATATGATCCTTTCTGTTCGTAGTGGGCCCTTCTCTCCTGTATGATCAAACTTCGTCAAAAACTCTTCACTGCTCTCGAGACAGCGCTGGTGGATGGGAACAACACAACACAACAACTCCGTGACTCTGCCATCATCTCCTTGCTGTCTGTGACTGCGAACGTACCGTCAGACATGATTGATATTCGACTGGGTGTTCTCTTCAAAAGCGTCTTTGGAGGAGCTCTCTCGCTGCTTGCGATGAAAAGTAAAAATTCAACACTCACCGCTGCCCTCGCGCCCCGCCCACCAGTTCGCGCGCCCGCCCATACAAAAAACCCGCCCTGGCCTGTGCTGCCCGCGAAATTCGAGGCCGAAAAACCCAGACACCAAAGAGTCGTCGTGCGCGGACCGGGCGATCTCGCGGGCAGCGCGGGCGTTCAGGCAGGGAGACGTTCGCGGGTTGTGACTGCTCCTTTCGCGACACCCGCACACCACTGCTCTCGCTCTCCCTGCTCGCTCGCTCGGGGCCAGGGAGGGCGACGGTGAAAATTGTTGAAAGTGAAGCTACGCAGCGTCTCGAAGAGGCCGTTGAAGGTCTGTTTTGGAGAGATTAATACACCAAAAAGTGAGTGGATACGGCATACGAGGGGGCCATGGATGACGACTATTGGGAGATTGAACTGTTGAACGTACGAATTATGGAGTCGTGAGGGCCATTTACGTGTACGACGAGTATCGACATCAAGGAATCACACAGGCTTCGAAGGCCTAGGGGACCCACGCATACGGATTTTCTCACGCATCAGCACACGACCAGACTTATGAGGACAAGTACGGACTTTAAGATCAGAGAGTTTCATTTATTGCGGAGGACGAAAGACACAGTTATCACGGCGGACCACAAAGACAGATACATCTAAAGGACCATGTTACGACACGACACACAACCGCACCTTGACCTTCAGCCACTGTCCAAACAGTTCATATGTCTTTCAGTCCTGCTACACATTCACTCTCCAGAATCTTCCATCCCATGGTCCCATGTTATCCCTCATCCCAACGATCCAACATACTAACAAGCATTATTCCAGTGTCCAAGTACCTTGCCGCTTACTTGCTTTTGAACGCTGCCGGTTCTACCCCATCTGCTGACTCCATCAAGTCTGTCCTCGAGTCTGTTGGTATCGAGGTTGAGGAGTCCCAGGTCTCTGCCCTTTTGGAGGCTCTTGACGGTAAGTCCGTCGAGGAGTTGATCGCCGAGGGTAACGAGAAGTTGGCTTCCGTCCCAACTGGTGGTGCCGGTGCTGCTTCCGGTTCTGCTCCAGCTGCCGGTGCCGCTGAGGAGGCTGCTGCTGAGGCTGAGGAGGAGGCTGCTGAGGAGTCTGACGACGACATGGGCTTCGGTTTGTTCGACTAAGCGTTATGTTTTGTTGATGATTTGAGAGAAAACAGAAAATAACCCAAAGTTTAATGTACCTTTATACGATTACTCGTGATGTAGGGGCTCTCTTGGACAGTGTTGGGGTTCTAGATAGCGGTGTTACACGGCCAACGAGAGAGAGCCAAATGACATATGTTAGTGCCCGTACCAGATATATGGCCAGTGCTCCTAACCAATTTCTTGGTTACGTGGCCCTGGCGCTGCCCGAAAGGAAAAAATTCAGACACATCGAAGACGGGGAGCTCATCTCTTTGTTCTCTGTGTGGTGATTTCATAGTACCAATCAGTCGAGATGAGAATCCTTGCAGCCTGTGAAGATTCAGGAAGTTTGAAAGGTATGTCCTTTTTCTTTCATCAACTCATACTGGAGCACAGACTAACAGACAACATATAGAGATTGTGTGTATCCAGGGCACAGATACATCGGTTCAAACCGCCACACAACCGGAGAAGATCGAGACGTACGCTGAGCTCGGACTCAGATCACACATCCAGAAGTTCATTGTGACATCTACACCAGAGGGACAAGTCATCGTCGCCGCTAGGGCCAATGGACACATCAGCATTTATAAGACAGAGACGTATGATCTGATCAACACCGTCACTGATGGTCACGTTACAGAGGGTGATGACAAGGATCGTTTCATCTCCGTCATTGAGTCGTTTGGTCTGATCTACTGCTGCTCAGAGAAGGGCAAAGTCACCATCATCGATCCAAAGACCATTCACTCCAAGACCGTTGCCACAACATCGACAACGCTCCGTGCACCAATCTCAGCATTCGTCGCCCATCCAGAACAAGAAGGCGTGTTTGCCTACGGAGGTAAGGAGAACGACGTCAAGATTGTGAGACTGTACACACCACCATCCACACCGTTCGCTGAGCTGAAACCAACACAGCTATTCCAAGGGAAGAACGTGAAGAACGACAGACTCGACCTCCGCGTCCCAATCTGGATCACCAACATCCTCTTTGTCCGCCTGGCACAGCACACGGATTCTACATGGCAGTTCATCACTACGACGAGGTATGGCCAAGTGAGACGGTACGACACTTCGCATGGTCGTAAGCCTGTGCTGGACAAGAAGTTGAGCGAGAAGCCGTTGGTCCAGGTTGTCACTACGAAGGATGAGGAGGAGATCATCTGTGCCGACACGCATAACGTTACGGCGTTGTATCACATTGAGAAGGGTAATTTGGTGGCGAAGTATAAGGGATCCGTTGGTGCTGTGCAAGGGTTGTACTCTGACATTGAATCAGGGTTGCTTGTCACTGGTGCTCTGGACAGATACGTTCGTGTGTTTGGGATTGACTCGAGAGAGCAGGTGGCTAAGGTGTTTGTTGGTGCTAAGGTGAGTTGTGTGTGGTTGTTGGACAACACACTCGGTGAGAAGCCTGTGGATGAGGATTCCAAGGAGCAAAAGAAGAAGAAGAAGGTTAGAAAGGCCGTTGTGGAGGCACAGAGGGAGGAGCCGGATGCCGTTTGGGAGCAGCTGAACAAGCTCGAGACCGGTGTCAAAAAGAGAAAGACTAAATAGAGTTGGTGAAATGTATGCATGCATTCATTAGTTGAAACCCTTGGCCATCTTTTTGTCATGGCCGGACTTTCTGTTGTGATTAGCCCTGGAGGCCTTGTTCTTCTCGTTTCTAGCCTGTTGTTTTTTCGTTGGCGGACCTCCCTTCTTGGATTGTGGGGCCTTCGCATCCAATCTCTCCTGTTTGAGATCAACATCCTGCTCAGCATTGTAGAACGGTGATCTTTCAGGTTTGTTGCCTCTGAACATGTACTTCTCCTCGAGCAATCTCGCCCTATTCGGACTCTTTTGGATCATTCTTGCCCACCCTTCAATCTGTTCATCCGACCAAGTTGTGGTGGCCTTCATCTCTTTTCTCTTGTTGGACTTTCTGGACTTCTGCTCAAACGATGCCGGATCGGTCTTGAACAGATCCCAGAGGTATCTCTCAATCTTATCGTACTTGGTCTGTTCTTTGCTCTGCTCGACACCGGCAGTGGCCTCTGCATCGTCATAAGTGTCATCGTACTCGTCTTCGTCATCAGCCTTGATCAACCGCAATCTATGCGTCAAAGTCTTGTTCTTCTCAGCGTCTGGCACGTCCTCGTCTTCACCATTAAGCATCCGTAGCGCAGCCTGCATAGTCTTGTTCTTGGCCTCATTGGTGACTTGTGGAGTTGTTCTGCGCTTGTTGATCACCTTCTTGGAGATGATAGAGTCTGCAGAAGGGACAGTGGACTTGGACTCCTTTGGAACGGCGGCATCAGGGTTCTCGAGGAGGAGCATCGTCACCTTCTCCACAGCCTTGTGTTTGCGGAGTAGGGACTCTGTGTGTGCGATTGTCAGTGTTGGGAACATGTCGATCAGTTGCTGGACGTCGTCTTGGTTCACTGTAGCTCTCGGCCTGATGAAGGGCAGCTTCTGCTCGAGCCCACTGTTGATCTTGTGGAACTGTGCGTTGGTGATGATCCCAGCAAAGAGCGGATACAGCCCCAGGGAATGGTATGTGTTGATACCCAATTCAGCTGCGACGGTAGCGATTCTGTTCACGGAGACAGACACCAGCGATGTGATGGCGATGTCCTTGCACACGGTGGCGAAGCGGCCCTCGCCGTTGGAATAGAGTCTCTCGAGTGTCTCCATCCAAGAAGCGGTGAGGAACTGGTCTGCAAACGACTTCTTCTGTCTCTGTTGCTGCTGTTTGCCCTTCTGCTGTTGCTGCTTCTTTGGCTTGCCTCTGAGAAGTGCATTCAGAATTTGCATGTCGTACCGCTGCCATTTGCCATTGGTGATCCTGTCCTCCAAATGGCGTTGGAGCTGTGCAATCGAGGAGACCCTGGGACGGTTGAGGCTGCCATCGACCAGCCCACGGACCGTCTCTGCGTTCGTGAGGGCATAGGCCCTGCACAGGTCCCACACTGCTTCGGCATCTAGCTTAAGTTTGAGCAGGCCAAACTGCCTCACCAGTTCAAACATCCATGCCCTCAGAGTCTGTAGGTTCTTGGTGATGTCCACGTTGATCTCACCGAGCGAGAGCAGCTGGCCCTCGGCGCGCTCTTCGGCCATCTCGTGGAGGTAGCTCTTCACAAAAGCCTGCAGCTGCTGTTCTGAGCGGTCTGTGAGCGGGACACGCAGCGAGAGCGTCGTCTGGACGTAGTGGATGTACACCTCGAGGAGATGGACCCAGATGACTGGGTCCGTGTCCACCATCGACGAGCGCAGCTTGAACGGCGGGAAGACCGGGACCGGGATCTCCAAAGGGGCAGAGGAGTCGCCGTTGATCTCGAGCGGTTCCTTCTGTGCGCGCATTGGTTGTGGGGTCTCTCTGATGCTCTTCGGTGATGGTTGTTGGTGATGGCGAAGTTTTGGCGATGGCCGGATGGATATTCGCGCGGGCTTTGCGATGTCGCCTATCTACTTCTTCCTTTGTACAACGTGGGGAAGGGGATGTTTCTTCCTGATCTAAACATCTAAACACTGTTTTTAAGCAGTAGAGGAGGCAGCAGCGGAGGTGGCAGTGGAGGTGGCACAGACGGAGGTTGGGCCAGTTGGCTCGGTGGCCAAAGTGGTACAGGCCTCGAGAGCAGAGGTCAAGTAGGAGCCGTAGTAAGTCCACAAAGACCAACCGCACTGCATACAGGAGTCGTACTGGCCCATGAAGTCGGAGTCAGTGGAGCAGAGACAGGTGGTGTTGTATGGACCGGCGTCGGTGTCGGTGGTGTTCTCGGAGCAGGCACGGGCGTAGATGATCATGAAACCACAGTCGGCGTGACAGGTGAGGGTCTCGGCACAGTCGCCGTCAGCGGCAACAGCCCAAGCGTAGGAGACTGGGTCTGGGTGGGCAATGGCGAGGGCCTGGGCGTAGGCATCGGCGTAGGCGTCAGCAACGGCCTGGGCTTGTGGGTTAGCGTCAGCCCAACCGAGGGCGATTGGGGGATGGCGGCGGCGCTGGCGGAAGCGACAACGGAGGCGATGAGGGAGAGCTTGAAGAACTGCATTTTTGTGTGGTGGGTGAGAGGAGGGGAGACAATTGGATAAAACCAGCCCCAAGGCCAGGATTTGAGGTCCCCTTTATACCCATCTTCCCAGATGAGGTCTCTGGAATTTGGGTGTATGTTGGGCTCATCGGCGGCCCCCCTGCAGTCTTGCATGTCGCCCTTGCAGCTCTCCGGTTCTCCAAAATGAGGTCCCCGGAGGCAGAAAAAGAGG
>JAJMKQ010000242.1:45356-127450 GCA_030569395.1 Petasospora rhodanensis
CATAGAGCACCACCGCTAGCCCCACACTCGAGACACTGACATACACAGGCCACCGGAACTGCTCGGGTCTGTGGAACCACAGGGTAAGGACATACCCACACAGCTCCAAGGTGTTGTTCAGCGTCTCTTCAAAAGTCGTAGCGTTGAACCTCTCAAGCTCCCCACTGATCAACAGCTGAACGGAGTTTTGCACGCTCAGGTCAAAACACCACAGTCCGATCCGCGAGAAGGGAATGAACAGACACATCAGCCAGTGAGTGCGTGGATAGTCGATGAAAAATGATACTGCAATGGGGAACAAAGAGATGAATTGGAAGAACACAGCCATGAACCCGGTATTAATGAGTCCGAAGTGATGGTTCAACAAGGGGAAGATGAGCATCGTCCCCAGCAGTTCAAACACTGTGGAGATGGCCTTGAGGATACCAATCTTCATGTTGTTGATGTCATCGAAGGAGAGGAGGTATGCCACAGTGGAATTCCCGAAAGAGAGCACCGTGCAGTACAACAACGACATAGCCAGGAGCGCGAGTGACATTGGTGTTTGTGTGAAGAGCTTGACCGACTGCCAGTAGTTCATCTTTGTGATGTTGTGTGTGTCTAGCGTCACTTTCGAGTTTGTCTGTAGCAGGGGTACAACGTCATAGATCTTCACGATGGCCGTGTACTCCAGTGGGCCAGAGACCATGAAGGCGACAATGAGGAACACAGCGGTTATCTCGTGGTTGGTCACGGTGAGGAAAGTGGAGATGAACAGTGGGCCCAGGAGTTTGCAGAACAGATCGATGCTTCTCATCCGTGTGTTCAACTCGAGCAGAAACGGCTTGTCGTCCGTTGCGATCTTGACCAGCCAGTCCCTGTTGATGGAGATCTTGTTCGCAATGGTGCAGAGCCTCTCCACCGCGCCACACACAATCACCACAACGAGGCAGGTGGCCTTGAGCACGTGGCGGTGCTTGAACCCGGCAAAGATGATGAGCAGAGACGTCGCACTGGCCACGGCAAATAGTCGCTGGATGAAGATTGTGCGCTTGATCACAGTGAGTCTCGGAGCCATGTTGACCAGCTTGGTCACCGCGTTGGAGAGGAGGATGCATGAGCCCGTGGAGATCAGGGCGAACAGCGATGGCGGGAGAAGTGTGCCCGGATAGAGGTTGATGATGAACAGCACGATGCCGAACTCGTAGGCCCGCGAGTTCCACACGTACAGCGAGTGCGAGAAGTACATCCGTGACTTGATCAGACCCTTGGTCTCCGGTGACAGCAGCGATGTCTGAGGTGGCGGACTGCCGTACCTGGCGTCGTGCGCACTGCTCAGGAGCGGCTGGTGTTCGCTGGACATGGCTCTGGCTGGGGCAAAAGGAACTCACTGGAGGAAGGGCACTGCTCACACCAACGAGAATGCTACTGACACCTCCCAAAGTGCACCCTTTGTCATCCCCTCATCCAACTCCGAGACCAGCATTGACACCCCGAAAATCTGAGTCACGTGAATTGGCCCCCATTTACACGTGACCCACAGTTTTATCCGCGGATTCGCGAAAACGGCGCTTATCAGCTTATCGACCCGGCTGGGCCCCCCGCCACGTCATTTTTGGCGTGACAGCTCGGGCCAGGGGGCCCAGGGCCAATCCGGAAATGTGTCATCAGACGGGCCCGAGTATCCATCAATGAAACACACCTACAGGACTCATCCGTGGGTTGAAAGGGGTCCGCAACCCGAGGGTGTCCGTGCCTGTTGTACTACTCTACTGTGCCTGTCTCCAACTCTAATTACCCTCCCCATCCCTGTCCAGTTGTGCCTGTCAACTCGCGCTAAGTAACCCCAGTTTGAAAGACCTTTCAATTTCACTGCCGAAAGGAGCAACTCCACAGCCCCAGATCTGCTTATCTCTCCTCGCACCAATTGAAACCTGGCCCACCCTCTGGGCATAACCGTCGTGGTGCGCGCCCCGCCCCGCGCCCGGCATAACCAACCCCGCGAAAAGGAGAGCGCAAGTTATAAAAAGAGGGCAATCGCCACCCTCCTGCGCCCCCCGTTTTCTGCTTTTGAAGCCCCACACCCAGCTTTTTTCTGTGACTTTTGAGCCCATCCACAGAGAGTATTCCAACCCGCGTGTCTGTGTCCCATTTTCTGTCGCACAGTCCCCAGTTCTTATACCCTCTCGTTTTTTCAAACAGTCACTCCACTTTCTCTCACTCTTGAGCCAGCCATCAAGAAGCAAGCTTGAGACTACACTACTATAATGAAGGCCGCCACCATTCTCCCACTCGCCGTCCTGGCCTCCGTCGCCTCTGCCCTCGTGATTCCATCCGTTGGGAACTCCGATGTCTCTGCCTTCCTCAAGGAGGCTAAGCAGGAGGTTCTCTCTTTGAAGGACGAGGTTGCTGCTGCCGTTGTTGACAATGCCGCTTTGAAGGCTGAGTTGTTGCCAGAGCACATGGCTTCCCCACTCATTGTCTCCCCATCTTCCGCTGACAAGGTGATTCCACACCGCTACATTGTCGTGTTCAAGCAGAACGTGAAGCCAGAGGAGGTTGCATTCCACAAGGAGTGGGTGAGCCACGAGCACACCAAGCACGTTAAGGAGCTCTACGACCAGAACCCAACCGACCAGTTCTTCCAGGTTGTTGAGGCTGAGTCTGCCGTTGGTGACTTCTTTGGTGGTATCCTCGATGCCTTCTCCATTGACTCGCACTTGCACGGCTACTTTGGTTACTTTACCTGGAACACTTTGGAGCTCATCCGTCGTAACCCAATGGTTGCCTTTGTCGAGCAGGACTCTGTGGTCGAGGCTTCTGAGTTTGACACCCAGAACGGTGCTCCATGGGGGTTGTCCAGAATCTCCCACCGTGAGCCACTCTCGCTCGGTTCCTTCAACAAGTACCTGTACGACAATGACGCTGGTGAAGGTGTCACCTCCTACGTGATTGACACTGGTGTCAACATTGACCACAAGCAGTTTGAAGGCCGTGCCAAGTGGGGTGCCACCATCCCATCCGGCGACCAGGACATTGATGGCAACGGTCACGGTACCCACTGTGCCGGCACCATCGCCTCCAAGAGCTACGGTGTGGCCAAGAAGGCTGAGGTTGTCGCTGTCAAGGTGTTGAGATCTAACGGTTCCGGTACCATGTCTGACGTTGTCAAGGGTGTCGAGTATGCAGCTAACGCCCACGCCAAGGCTGTCAAGGACAACAAGAAGGGCTTCAAGGGTTCCACTGCTAACATGTCCCTCGGTGGTGGTAAGTCTCCATCTTTGGACTTGGCTGTCAACGCTGCCGTCCAGGCTGGTTTGCACTTTGCCGTTGCCGCTGGTAACGACAATGCCGATGCTTGTAACTACTCTCCAGCTGCTGCTGAGAAGGCTGTCACCGTTGGTGCCTCCACTTTGTCCGACACCAGAGCCTACTTCTCCAACTATGGTAAGTGTGTTGACATCTTTGGTCCAGGTTTGAACATCTTGTCCACCTACATTGGCTCCGACACTGCCACTGCCACTTTGTCTGGTACCTCCATGGCTTCCCCACACGTTTGTGGATTGCTCACGTACTACTTGTCCTTGCAGCCAGGCTCCGACTCTGAGTTCTTCACCGCCAAGGGTGGTATCTCTCCAGCCCAGTTGAAGAAGAAGATCATCTCGTACGCCACGAAGGATGCCCTCACCGACATCCCATCCGACACTCCAAACTTGTTGATCTACAACGGTGGTGGCCAGAACCTCACCGAGTTCTGGGGCGCCGAGGCTGCTGCCGCTGAGAACACCTTGCAGGTCAAGGGTGTTGAGATGTTGCACTCTGTTGAGGACAAGGTGACCGACTTGATTGGTGAGTTGAAGGAGTTCTTGGACACCAACTTGATCTGAGCGGTGGTGCATGCATCTTTAGGTTCTCTTTCTTTGCATATGGCTTTTTGTTCCAGGGTGGAGGTTTTATGATCATTAGTATTCTTCAGTTCTCGCCGGCCAGTCTTTGTCTCTGAGGTCACCCGTTTCTATACCACAAATCTACATCGTATTTTGCTACACTCCCTGCCCGTAATAAGCCCACGCCCGCAAAGCCCTCTCCGAAGCGAGGCGAAAGGCCCAGCCACCGGCAGCCGCGGCGAAAAGTAAACAAAGCCCGGTAGGGGCCACAGCCTGTTTTTCTTGGGACTAGGCACCAGCGGGATAGAAGAGCGGCGGTTTCTCCCTCCCTTCTGCCCACGCTGAGCTCTGCTGAACACCCACGGCCCACCCGATGTACACCAGCTACGATCCACGCGTCGCCGCCGATGGCTACGTCCTGCCCCCGTCCCAGCAGTACCAACAACTGCCTCAGCAACAGCAGCATTACCACCAGCGACAGACCATGGACCAGGTCAACAACCACGACCTCCTACGACAGCGCCAGCGGAAGGTGACGCCCACGTACCCGGTCTACCAGGACACACACACGCCGCCACAGCACTTCTCCTCCTCGCTCCACACCACGCCCACGTCCGGCTCGACACACTACTCGCCCTCGCCCACCCATCACCGCTCCGTGTCGGCTCCATATCCCGAGCCTCGCTCCTCTCCACGCAACACACCTCGCTCTTCGGCTCCAAGACCGCTACAGAAGCCCAAGTTCGAGTACGAGCCCCATAGGGCAAACACAGTGGTGTTCGAGGACTCCCCGGAGGAGATCCGTGCCCGCAAGTCCAAATCAAAGTCCTCGTCAAAGTTCCAGATCTTCAGCAAGAAACTGGGCCAGAAGAAACCATTATACACCCATAACACCGCGAGTGACGACTCCCTCGAGCTCGCTCCGACGATTGCTATGGGGTACGAGAACAGCATGGACAAGCAGATCAAGAAGATGCACATGACCAGCGAACTCCGCATCACTGGTGATGGGTGGTACTACGAGCCTGGAGAGGAGAGAGAGGAGGAGCAAGTCCAGAGGAAGGAGAGTACATCCTCGCTCAGAGCATTGTACGAGACGAGTCCGAAGTATGATAGAGGGAGATCTCAGTCTAGAGGGAGAGGAGGGAACTCATCAAGAGAAGCTTCGATGCTGATGCCACCGTCCCAAGTGGCGAGATCGAGAAGTGTCAGTCGTGGGAGGGCCCCATCGCCGTACAGATCGCAAGTGGTGTCTCGTCAGGCGTCGGTGGAGAGGGCGAGAAGCATTTCGAGGAAACGAGTCGTCTCTGCACCGATGATGGAGACGGTGTCTCCCTTGGATCAAGAAGAGATGGAGAACAACGTTGTTTCACCAGTTACCGTGGAAACATCACCACATAAGAAGCAGGGTGTTTTGAAGAAGCTGTTCAGTTCCTCGGAAAAGTCCAGGCTCAAGCAGAGAGTCAAGAGAGAGAAGCTGTGGACGAACGACCAGCGTTACACGCTGTATGTGGACCCAACTCAGATCCCGACCCCACCACAGTCTTTGCACATCGATACCCATCAGTACTACGAGTCCCCACGACACAGCCAGCCATCGTCTCCATTGCAGGATCGCTTCTCTCCTCGTGAACCTGAACCTGCCGCCACACCTGGGCCCACTCTCGTGGACATCCTCAACAGCATCCCGATCGTGTCGCCGATCTTCCACAGGATTGACGAGAATACGGCGCTGTCGGATCAGAGCAAGCTCCTGATCAAGCTGGGCATCGTGGTGCTGATCCTGTACGAGATCCAGAGCTGTTTGGAGGCCATTGGGGCGGTGTCCAGGAGCAGCTGACACAACAAGAGCTATTTATACAAGTCATTATTCGTGCAAAGCCCTGTAGCTCAAGAGGGGGCGGGAGGATCATCAGGAGCGAGGCGCGGTCCTGAAACGTAAACAAACAAATGGTTTTTTTATATGGTCCGGTCTCGGCTCTCCCCTACGCTCTTGAGAAAACAACGAAAGTCGGCCCACCACACAATGAGCACTCTTTCGAAGCCGTACTACAACTCACAGCGTCTGGCAGTGGACGAAGAGGCCACCGCGGGCTCGGACGGCTCGTTCAAAGTGCTCCAGACCTCATTCGAAACACCCTACGATGTCGCTAAGAAACGTCAATCACAGATCCCAGAGTCACAACAACAGGGCGAGCCAGTCAGCTACATCCAGTCCGTGGACGAGTACTCCCTCGACTCCTCCCGCAAGAGAGCCGACTACCACATCAAGCTCGTCGTCGTTGGGGACGGTGGTTGTGGCAAGACCTGTCTCCTCATCTCATACTCCCAGGGAGAATTCCCAACGGCGTACGTGCCCACCATTTTTGAGAACTATATCACAAACGTGACCGGTCCACAGGGGAAGCGTATTGAACTGGCACTGTGGGATACCGCGGGGCAAGAGGAGTACGATCGTTTGCGTCCCCTTTCATACCCTGATGTGAATGTGTTGCTCGTGTGCTACGCCGTCAACAACCAGATCAGTTTGGCGAATGTGAGGGATAAATGGGGGCCAGAGGTGAAGCATTTCTGCCCCGGTGTGCCCATTATTGTTGTCGGGACCAAGACGGACCTTATCAACAGTGAGAGTCAGGAGATTGTGAGCTTTGAAGAGGCGGACCAGCTCGCCAGGGAGATTGGTGCCCATCAACACATCAGATGCTCTGCAAAGACCACGGAGAACGTGAACCAGATATTCAACGTCGCCATCTCGACAGCCATGAACGAACTACAAGGAGACGAACCCGTCCCATCCATCAACCCATTCAAGAAGAAACCAGCCAAGAAGGCGGAGAGAAAGAGCGTTATCGTGAGTGATTACTACAAGAACTCGGAGTACGACATGTCCGATGTGACGACAAAACCGACGAGACGCAGAAGAAGAATGAAATGTGTCATCCTGTAATGGGTATGTCCTATGTACATGATTTTCTAGTTATTTTAATGTTTGGGCCAAAAAGTCCAACGCCCTTTCAACTCTTTTCTGTGCCTCCTCGACACCGATAAAGTCAACGAGTAGTGGGATCTTGAGCCCAGGGACACCACCCGCCAGTGCGAATCTCAGAGCCTGGAACACATCCTTCTTTGCAATTCCCTGTGCAAGGAGAGTTGTTGTCGTGGAGTCCATGTCACGGAGTGCGTCTGGTGTTTGGAATGCCTGCAAGATGCGCGTCCCCTGGTCCAGGGTGACATTGGTGAGGAACTTCTGTGCGTGCTCGTTCGTAAAGTCCACATCCGAGACCAGGTAGTAGAAGTTCTTGAGCTCGTGAATCGTGGTGAGATGTTCCTTCACCTGGTGTGCCAGGCGGGTAGTGTCCTCCCTCGTCACGGGTGGGTATAGCTCGGACATCACTTTAAATGCCTGATCCATGATCTCTGGGTCATCTCTGGAGATTCTCTCGTGGAGGTAGTGCTTGTTGAAGAACCAGAGCTTCTTGTCATCCACCTTGGCATTACCTTTAGTCAAATCATCCGTGTTGAACAACTCCACCAACTCCTTCAAATCATGGATCTCAGAGTTCTTAGCTGATCTTGGAGCCCACCCGAACAGTGCGACAAAGTTGATCAACGCCTCAGGCAACACACCTTTCTTCATGAAGTTCATCACATCGATATCACCTGATCTCTTACTCAGCTTCTTGTCCTTTGTCGAGGTCAACAGTGGGATATGGATGAACTTAGGCACGTCCCATCCAAATGCGGTGTACATGGCGATATGCTTCGGAGTAGATGGCAACCACTCTTCGCCTCTGATAACATGTGTAATCTTCATCAAATGATCATCAACGACATTGGCAAAGTGATACGTGGGCAAACCATCGGATTTGACAAGGATCGGATCGTCATAGCGCACATCGTCTTTGTTAACCTGTGGTTGAAGATCGAGTTTCCCATGTAGGAGATCCTCAAAGACCGGATACCTCTGTGGTGCTTTGAATCTGATGGTGTATGACTCTCCGGAGTGGGCACGTGAGTTGGACTCTTCGAGTGGGATGTGTGAACAGTTACGGTCGTAGGACACCGTTGTTGGAGGTTGAAGCTTCTGTGCTGAATCTCTGAGCTTGTCGAGTCTCTCCTTTGAGCAGAAACAGCGGTATGCGTTACCGGAGTTGAGAAGTCTGTCGGAGTACTGCTTGTAAATCTCTGAACGGTCACTCTGTCTGTATGGCCCATCTGGACCGCCAACGATGGGGCCCTCATCCCAATGGAGACCACACCACTTGAGCGAGTCGTAGATGTTCTGTTCAGCTCCCTGAACGAGCCTCTTTTGGTCCGTATCTTCAAGTCTGAGGAGGAACTGGCCACCGGTACTCTTGGCGAGAAGATAGTTGTAGAGCGCCGTCCTCAGAGAGCCCATGTGGAGAAATCCTGTGGGCGATGGTGCAAACCTCGTTCTGGCGGGAGGTAGAGTTGACGAACCATTCTGTGGTGTCTTCAGCTGCTTCTTCGGCCGTAGACTGAGCTTCTTAGCCGGTTTCAGCAATGAACTGGCGTATCTTCGTGAGGCCAACATCGCTGTCCCTCACATTTCTTCAAAAATTGAAGACTTGCCTCATCACTCAGTCCGATTCAACTGCCAGAGGCCGGCCCGCGCGCGGTCGGCGCGAAAACGCTTAGTAAGCTAGGTCACGTGAGTGAGGTGATCCGCGCCGGCGACCCCACACTCCACCTTCACGATGTGTCCTATGCCCTAACATGCTTCGTTTCTTTTGCTGTTACATACCTCAGCTTGTACCGGATCTCCAGAGTCCGAACCGAGGCTTTTCGTAAGAATCTCGTGGCTTATCGCCAGCTAGAGATGGTGGTTTCCAAGCAAGTGCACGACGCGACGCGCGAGTCTCCAAAGAAGCGCTCGACGCGTCTTTACAAGCGCCTTGGCCATTGACCGCTCGTAAACCTCATTCAAGACATAGCCTGGCTTGTCTGATGAGAATCTGGAGTTGATTGTGCCTACAAGTTGCCCAAGTGGGGAGTGGGGATGCTATGACCTGACCCCGCGTGCACCTCGGCTTGATCTCGTTTAACACAGGACAGCGCCATTTGACAGGCACAATTGAAGCATTTTTGACAGGGAATGTAAACAATGCGCTGCACAGTGCAACTCTCTACAACTTCCTACAGGATCTTGCGTGATAAGCTTTTTGGCCCAGAAATGGTTTGGATCTCAGTGTTTCAATATATTGGAACCGGGCTGCTCATCTCAATATATTGGGCGCTCGCGCGCGTCACATATCGAGAACGCACTCTCTATTTCCTACGAGTCTGTGACACCAGTTCACATATATCACATCGCAATATCTTAAACTGATCTTGTCTCAGCCAAACTCCCAGTCTGAAGGGATCTTTGTGTGTGTTGAAGGAAGGAACCTCCCGGTATAGGCGGTACGGAAGTACAGGTTCTTGTGGAAGATCGACACAGGTTCGGCACGGGCTGCCTCTCTGAGCTTTATGAGTCCGAGTTGGTCCTGGCCGTCCAGAGAGATGGCATCATCGGGGAAACCGTGCACGTACACTCCTCTGCTGTGTACATGTGGTACCTCCAGACTGTGCCACCATGGCCTTGGGCCTGTCGTGTTCTGGGAGATGATGAGTCTGGTGAGAACTGGTGAGAACCGTAGGAGTCTTATACGTAGGTCTCTCTTTCCGCTTGACCTCTGATCTTCGGTTGGGAGTGGATCGAACACAGCGAACCTCAACTCCGGCATCTTGATCGTGTTGGATGGAAGATCACGCGATGGACAGGTCACTCCTTGAAGACTCAGCCATACAATCTTCTCCGCAAACTTCTCCACGTGCTTTCGCTTAAACTCATAGGCTTCATAACCTCCTCTGGTTCTTGTTATGACGCCAACGTAGAGTCTGTCAAGATCAGAAGGAGCAGCGTCGAGTGCTGGCTCTGGGTCGAAGCCTGGTGCCGTCGAGCGGAGGTAGAGATTCTTGAGTTTGGGTGTCTTGAAACATGGTGCGGATCTCCCTGGGATCACAGTGTCAAAGTCCAGATCCGTGAGCTCTGGTAGCTCGAGTGCTGGCGTGTGCATGACGCAATCGAAATATCTGTATTCTCTGATGATGAGGTGTTTGGTGTTGTCGGCCACGGAGATCCGGGAGAGAAGCTCATCCGTAGGGCCACCAGAGATCTCAATGACTTGGAAATTCTTGGTAAACCTCAGGTTTGTGTCCTTGGTCAGTGCATTATCGAGGGTACTGCACCTGCTGCTGAGCGTAGTGATCCCCACTGTTGCCTCGTCGACGAGCTTGAACTGTGTGAACTCGTACTTCAGTGCCGCGGACAAGTGTCTTAATGCACGTCTTCGTCTCTCACTCTCTGACAGCCCTGTAGAGTCTCCCACTTGGACATTGTCAAACACAGGGGGTTTCTCGTAGTACGAAACTTCAAACCTTTCGAGGCGTGGTGCAAGGAGATTGCTGATAGTCGGCCGTGGGGAGCTTTCTGTGTTAGGGAAGCTCAAAGACAACTGGATAGCGAAAGGGAGCTGAAGACCTTGTACTTTTGGAGGACATTCAGTAAGCTCCATGCTCAATAAACTTGCATGCAGTCCTTCTCTTAAAACATCAGCGGATAAAGTCGGCAAGGCTGCATCGCACTGGTGGATGCTGCGGTAGTGAAAGTAGCGATGGAAAGGTTCACGCAGCTGCTCGGTTAGGACGAGTGGATTGTCGAGGACACCTTGATCAGTTATATCATTGAGTAGGACACCCTTGGTGTTTTCCACAACAGTGCATCCTTTGAGTGTGAGTGTGATCTTCAAAGATCTCCTATACCCAGGGTGGCACCCCATAACAAGGACAGCGGTCGTCGCTTGAAACCGTTGTAACAAGGCTTCTACAGTGCTGTTGCTCTGAAACTGGTCTCGGAGAGTGTTCGTCTCTGCAAAGGCAGTGTCAAAGCATCGCAACGCATAATCCTCTGTCTCGTAAAGGCATACGAGGGACGGAGTCCGCTTGACGTACCCGGTGTGGCTGTGAACAGCAGCATCCGATTGCCTGGAAAGTGTTTCCATCAAGCTCTTCAAAAGAGCTGGTTGTTTGTGGTAGTCTTTTGCAAAAGAAATGAGCGATGTGATGGTAGCATTGACTAACGGGCGGACATCGGGTAAAGCTTTGATGAAGTGGTGAAGCGATCTGACGTTAAGTAAGCGTAGAATTTTCGATAGCACTTCTACAGGAAGTCTTGTGAAGAAGTTGTGTGGTTTGGGTGGTTCTGAGTGCGTCTCCAAACCACTGATCATCGAGTCAAAGTGATGCACTGGAAGGTCTTCGAGTTGGGTGCCCATTGGTGGGAAAAGCGTTGGGTTGAATATTGGTGTCTCCGTGTCCGGGATGGAACCCCATGCTGTGCGTGTAGTGGCCATAGCTTACGTAGCTCTTTGATAATGGCTGAGTACTTTGGGTGTGATTGTCTTGTGTGTTGGCCTTGGTATGCTCACACGAGGGACTTCTGGCTTCTTTCTCATGAAACATTAATGATGCCATGGCACTTTTCTGTCTCACCATTTCTGGCCAGCTATGGGCTACATGGCTAAATGGCTACATGGAAATTGTAGTATGTACAGATCGCATTAAATCATCGGTTCCCAATCTGTAACAATCACATGCGTTGATGGCATGAACTTCTCGCCATAGACGGCACGGAAGTAGAGGTTTTCAAAGAACCTGGGCTCTGAAGTCCCGTCTCTGATCTTCAAGAGCCCCACTTGATCATGGCCGTCCAGCGAGATGGCATCTCCTGGGAAACCATTCACGTAGACTCTTCTGCTATGCACGTGT
The DNA here is from genome assembly GCA_030569395.1 of Petasospora rhodanensis. Taxonomy (NCBI): domain Eukaryota; kingdom Fungi; phylum Ascomycota; class Saccharomycetes; order Phaffomycetales; family Wickerhamomycetaceae; genus Petasospora; species Petasospora rhodanensis. Next base: position 57,053 of record JAJMKQ010000242.1, read on the forward strand.
GGTACATCCACGCTGCTCCACCATGGCCGTGGACCCGGAGTGTCCTGAGAGATCATCAGTCTCTTGAGCTCTGGTGAGTAGTTCAGCACTCTGATTCGTAGCTTCTTGTTTCCACGGCTTCTCTGCTCTTCTGTGGGGAGTACATCAAACACAGCGTACATCAACCTTGGCATCTTCATCTCATTGGATGGAAGACCGAGCGAGGAACATGCCACTCCTTGAAGACTCAGCCATGCGATCCTCTCCGCAAACTTCTCCATGTGCTTCTTCTTGAACTCGTAGGCATCATATCCTCCTCTGGTTCTTGTTATAACCCCCACGTAAAGTCTGTCAAGGTCAGCAGGAGAAGCGTCGAGTGCCGGCTCAGGGTCGAAGCCTGGTGCCGTCGAGCGGAGGTAGAGATTCTTTAGCTTGGGTGTCTTGAAGGCTGGTGCAGTCCTCCCCGGGATCACAGTGTCAAAGTTCAGATCTGTCAGCTCTGGCATCGATATAGAAGGTGTCTCTGAGTTTTTGAACAGTCTCTGCTCTCTGACAACCAGATGTGTGGCCTTCTCGAAGGAGAGGCGAGAGAGGAGCTCATCTGTAGGCCCACCACAGATCTCAATGACCTGAAAAGCCTTGGTGAAGCTGAGATCTGTGTCTGCATGAAGCCTGTTGTAAGATTCTGAGTAGTCTCTCAAGGCGGTTGTTCCTTCAGTGCGGTCATCAGTAAGCTTGAACATCTGTACTTCATGTTGGATTGGTGTGAGCCTGTTCTTAATGCGTCTTTGGTGTTGTTCAGGTTCATCAAATGTGTGGGCGGACTCACCCACGTAGACATCGGTGAACACTGGTGGCTTCTCGTAGTAGTGGACCTCAAAGTTCTCCAAGTATGGGGCAAAGAAATTCTTGATGCTCGGTCTCTCTGCTCGTTGAGGGAAGTGGAGGGTGACGGAATGTGCAAATGGAAGGTGGAGACTGTCAATGTCGAGACAATTGGACAAGGTGAGGTTCATGAGACCATGAAACATGGAGTGCGTTATTCCACGGATGTACTCATTGTTGACAACAGATGGCAAGGTGGAGGGGAAGTCCTCACAGTTGTGAGCCAAGCAGTTAGAGCTCCTGTAGTACGTCTCAACTGGTGTAGGTCTCCTGTCGTAGTCATACACGTAGTCGTATCTTTCAATCATTTGAGTTTCTGCCCGTTCATATATGGAACAGCCCTTCATCACCAGGCGATCGATGTCGTGTTGCATTCTCAAGGAGCGTGTGTACGTCGGTGTGCTGCGGACGGAAACGAGAGACACCGATTTGTGGGCGCCTTTGAGCAGCGCAGTGATCATCCCGTTGGAATGCAACTGCCTCTCGAGCGTGTTGACATCCACAACCAGCTCTCTGGGTTTGTACATGCCGTAGTCTTCGACCTCGAACAGCCGGAGAAGTGGTCTTATGGGTCCGAGGCCGTTGTTGATATCGTCAGGTGCCCTCACGATAGGGCCAGAGAGCGTGACGTTCAGGTCCTTGAGAGAGGCAAAGCGTACCGGTTCGTGCAGTGAGAGGCCGTAGTGGCAAGGCACCGTCACCGCTGTGTGTGGTTGCCATTCAGGGATGGCAATCAGTAAGTTTTTCAGGTCCAGTACGCTCTGTATGCGGAGGAGGATCATGGCGACGACTTCCGTTGGAAGGGTGGAGAAGAAGTCAAGTTTTCTCTCACCCGCATTGTGCTTCTCTGCTGTCCTCTTCATTCGATATACCGCCGCTGGTTTGAGGTCACTGAGCTGGGTTCCTATCGGAGGGAAAAACGTGAGGTTGGCGTGCGCCGTCGATGTGGACAGCTCGGGCTCTGGAAGCAGCCAAGCAGTGGAGTGATTCGTAGGCAACATTTCGGGCACTCAGACTCGGTACGTCGAAGAAACGTCAAATATTAGATGTGTGGATTCAGAGAGAGCCTGCGGGAGAGGGAAGAAGAAAAAAAAATATTGGGGAGAAAAAAAAAAAAAAAAAAAAAAAAAATAGCGTTTTATTTCTCGAGGGTAACTCGTTTTCTGTTTAGGTTCTGGAAGCCGAGACCCCAGACCCCAGACCCCAGACGGACTCGGCGACCTGGCGCGAAAACTTCGTGAACGGTGAACGGTGAACGGTATGTGCGGGTGTTTGGCAACATCCTCGGCACCACCGCTTGGCTTTTGGCTCTTGTGTCATCCTCCGCCCGGTAGCCACCAGGCATGCCGAAACCAGTACACTCATGGTTTTAAGGCCTTCAATATGCCTTCTTGGTACTGCAGCGATGATGTCTGCTCAATATGCACTGCCCAGTACGGTCGTACTCATGGCCTAATGCCGTCGTCCCTCAAGCTTGGCCTGCTCCCAATATATCGATTCTACATATCGGAACCATGCAGACGTGCCCGATATATCGATCAACACGTATGTTTGCCTTCCCACCGATGACAGCAATTTGATGCAACAATATCAGAAGTTATGCATGCAGTTCAATGCTTGGAGTATGGCAACAAGAGGCTCGTTTACCATGGCTCGGGCCCTCCAGTGGCTGGGCGGCTATTATAAAAGAACACATCCGCACCCTTTGCCTCCTTCCCAGCCATGTCTACCTCGCTCCCCTTCTCTCCCACCCCGTCCAGAAGCTAAACATTGCAACCGCCGCTATACGATTTACTATGCCACCACCGCCCGTACGCGAGATCTTTCCCCACGCTCCTCCACCTCTCACTATCTCGAGGTACTTGACTGCCGAGTTTATCGACTGGTTAAACTTTGAGATTGCCCGTGAAGCCGCCATTGCCGTACCACGTCCTCAGGGACCTGGTCAGTGATTCTCACAAGAACAGACACGCTAACATTCAACACTCATCCATCACAAACATCTCATCCTGATCTCCCCGCATTCAACCACAACTGCAACAGAAGATCAAGTCTACAACTACAAGTACATCTCTGCCCAGCACATAGTGAGAGAACGAAGGCCTTTGACCTGCTCGGCTACTTGTGCCCACATCTTCTGAGGCTGAGAGTGTTTGAACGAAGCTGTCTGAGGTGGACAACGGTGACAGAGAAGGTGAACGTTGGGTTGTTAAGATCGATCGTCCGCGCTGCCTGCTATCACTGCTGCTTCACTTCCACCGCTCTTATGATCCAACCTCTCATGGTCCCACGGGGGTCCATCAAGTCCATGGTGAAGAGTAGGTGAAGAAGACCATGATTTTATTTGGTCCATAATCGGTTTTGGTGACCACCATCCAGTCACCACACAGAACTTGCATGCTTTTATACATCTGTGTCCTCCTAAAGGGGGGTTTTACGTTATGGAAAACATCTAAAGGAGTCTTTTAGTGTTCTTGTAGTACCTTGTCTAGTTGTATCCCCACACTTTTGATCCAGCAGCAGGACGTACACAAACTCTTCGTCTCAGCTGGCAGAACCTCGATGACAACCTCGGAGGCCTTGAGACCCTCCTCATCAGTGTAACGTCTGCCATTGAGGGCAACCCTGTGGTTAAGACATCCAAGCACCGCTCTGTCGTAGAGGCCATACTGGTACTCTTCGTGCATCTTGCGTGGTTTGTAGTACAGCGAAGGTCTCCTCCTCTGATTTTGGCTCATTCCATAGTAGTCAAGGGTTCAGTCATTCCATCCACCATGGACTAGCATCAGCGTACACCTTCATGAACAACTTTACGTCATCATACGAGCTGGACAACGGGCTGAAGGTAGGCATGACCCCAGCTCAGTTTTCATCGTTGTTTGAACAGACGCACCAGAACACACACCACTGGGTCTTCTTCTGGTTGACTTCAAGATTCCAGTCACCATTAGACGCAGCTGGTAAACGCACAGATCCACCGATGGCAGAACCGATACCCAAGGGCACGCATGGCAACGAGGGCACCTTCACCGGAAGAGGAGCCACCATGGGATAGAGAGCTCTTGTTGGCGTTCGTCCGTCTGTTTGCAGTGTTGTTGCGCGGATCCAGGAGTATCAGCAACTGTGGCTCCGTGAATTTGATGTAAAACACGGCACCGGCTTCGTACATGATCTGAGCGGTGAGATCGCTTTTGACGGCGGCTCGGTCCAAGAAGTGCAACGTATCATCTGTGTGTCACAAGACCGGCACGGTCGAGCTGCTCCTTGCCAGCGACTGAAGCACCTTACGATGGAGCCAGCGTCGTGTCCTCTTTGGCGTAGTACTTGCCCAACTCCTTGGCTCTTTCTTGCCCTTGTCGAACGGGATCGTCATGGAACAGCTGGTCAACTGGTGGAGGACGGTGGTACGCTTGACGAAAGCAGTAAGCAGCTGATCTGATGGTGTACTCAAACACCAGCAATCCTAGTGGTCAGTGCTGTGGCAGTGGTGCCGTTGAACTTAAAAGTCTTCTCGTTGGTAACTCTTGGTGGGGCGGTGGTGTTGCAGGTCGCTGTCCTCTGGGAAAGAGCTCAGCTGGCGACAAGTGATGGCGGCATCAATGACGGTTGGACATCAGTAGGCAGGGGGGAGTCAATCGTGATCGCTGTGTTTCTGTGGTCCTCGTTGACACGCTCCTAAGTTCTTTTGTGCGATGAAAACTCAGGTGCTGGTGCTTGAATTCCCGCTGCCCACTCAGAGGCCCAATGAGAACACCCGGACACCAGCGCTTACCCGCGAACAGCTTGCCCGCCGCCCACCGCCGCCAGCGCTCAAATTTTTTGTACGGGCGCGCGGAGTTTTTCTGATCCCGCGGCGCCTCCAGCGATGAGCGTCTGAGTTTATCTCGAGAGTTGAGTCCCTTGTCGCCCGTTTGCCGAGTTCTTCCTGCTCCAGCTGTTTTCTGAGCACCCACTTCACCCATAACCGCCCTTTTCCCGGTGTTTCTCCGACCTGTTCCCGGTAGCCGCCGCGCCCGTCCCTGGATCCACGACACTAACACAAACACAAACACCACAGCATGAACAGATCCACGACGCCTTCGCAGCAGTTGACCGCCCAGCAGATCCACCAGCTCAAGCTCCACCACCAGCAGCAACAGCAACACGCCAAGATGAGGGCCCAGTTGCAGCTCCACCACCACCACCAGGGCCACCAGCCACAGCCGCTCGGACCCTCCCAGCTCGCCAACATCAACATCCACGACCGTGAGGCGCTCGAGGCGCTCGCTGCCCGCGTGAAGATCAGTCAGCGCAAGTCGTTGCTGATGGAGGACGACATGGAGTTCTACACGGGCTACGAGGAGAACACTCTGCCGCTGCACCAACAACAGGACGTGCACCCAATGGCGTACAGGCTTAAGCAGCAGCAACAACAACAGCAACAGCAGCAACAGCAAATGTCCCAGGGAAGCATCCACGGCCACGTCTTGTCGTCGCCATACTCCACTCCGGTCAAGATGAACTCGCAGATGTCCCAGAGATTCCACTTGTCCCCACAGCAGATGATGAGCTCGCCACAACTCCACTACGCCTCTCCACAGGGCATCATGAGAAGAATGGACAACATGTACGGCGGCCCACAACAGCATCAGCAGTCGCCTGGCCGTTCCGCCTGGTGAGCTGCCTCCACTCTCAACGTCATTATGAACTTTTATCTGTACTTGACTTTGTTTTCCCTCCCACTTTTTTGTTTTATTATCATGTTCCACACGAGACACACACACACATACAGCATTTTCCCATTCATCACATCATGTCCGGTTATATCTTTCCCCAGAGTTTTATTGCATTGTTTTACCATCTAATTACGGCCACGGATTCATTCATATATTTATTCCTTTCACTTTGGTTTCATTACACCACTTCTTTCACAAGGCATTACTACACATTCTTTCCTTTCATTTCAATTGAGCACAACGAGTAGTAGGACGAGGATGACAATGAGTGCGATAATGGTGAGCCATTGTCCGTTCTCCTTGGCCATCTTCTCAAACTTTTTGAGTCTCCTCTGTCCCTTGCTGAGTCGTCTGTCACTGCTGTCCAACTGGTTCTCCAAATCATCTAACAGGATGTTCTGCTCCTCCAACTCCTCATTGATCCCCACAGCGAGTCCATGTTGACGACGAACGCTCTGAGACAAGGAGTCGAGGTGTGTATCTTGCTCCAGGAGTTGTTGCTGATGTTGGATGAAGAGCTCCTGGTTCGTCGAGGACTCTATACTCTGGGCATCATCCTCTGTACGACCTTCAAACAGGGTGGTGTCTTCAGCGCCTTCTTCTGGCTCATCCCTGAACGGCTTCGTAGGTGTAATGTCATCCTGTGAGAACTCGAGCGTATCGTTGAATCTCACAGACTTCTTGTTGTTCAACGAATCCCGCTTCCGTTGATTCTTCGTCACAGCGTCCGAACGGATGTATGTGTACTCCGATGTGTCTATCGATGGTGATGTGATTTGCGCCTTGAGTGTGTCGTACTGGTCAACGAGTTCGTCATAGTCATCACTGGATGTTGTTAGTAACAAGTCACATTCTGTCCAGGCAAACGGTATACCCACCCATCATCGTTTCTCTCCAAGAATTTAAGGATTTTAGTCAGGGACTTGCGTATCTCGTAGTCGTTGTCCTCCGACTCCACGTTGAGCTCGCTGAGTCTGTTCTGCTCCTCAACGAGTGAGCCCAGATCCTCGAGATACGACTCCAACAGGCGCAGCTGTGTGAGTTTCGACATTGGCTTTGTGGGTCGTGGTTCTGAGCTGCTTCGTTCTCCACAGGTGGGGTGAACCCAGGAAGACCCAGCCAGGCCTTTCCCAAATTTCCCAAAACCGCTCAGAGCCCGGGGCGCCAGGGCCGCATAACTAATTTTTCGCGAATGCGTTTGATGTCCGGAGGAGGAGGAGGGGCGCGGCCGCTGGCGTGCGGCCAGATAAACCCTGGGCCCCGAGTTGTGCGAGGATATCTGGGGGAGGGCGGATACTTTCTGACCGGGCTGTGCAACTCTTCCTCCCATCGACACACACCACTACACAACCAAGAGACCACACAACAATGCAGGTCTTTGAGTGGGTCTTCGGCAAGAAGTTGACGCCGCAGGAACGCCTGAGAAAGAACCAGAGGGCGCTGGAACGCACGCAACGTGAGCTTGACCGTGAGAAGAAGAAGCTCGAGGCACAGGAGAAGAAGCTCATCTCTGAGATTAAGAAGTCCGCTAAGCAAGGACAGATGGGTGCCTGTAAGATCCAGGCCAAGGACCTTGTGAGAACGAGAAGATACATTGAGAAGTTCAACACTATGAAGACGTCGTTGCAGGCGATCTCGCTGAGAATCCAGGCTGTCAGAAGTTCGGACCAGATGGCCATGTCGATGCGTGATGCTACGAGACTGCTGGGTACGATGAACAGATCGATGAACTTGCCACAGTTGCAGAAGATTGCGATGGAGTTTGAGAAGGAGAACGACATCATGGACCAAAGACAGGAGATGATGGATGATGCCATTGACGACGCCATCGGTGATGAACTCGAAGAAGAAGACGAGGCTGATGAGATTGTCAACAAGGTGCTCGATGAGATTGGTGTCGACCTCAACGCACAGATGCAGGAGACTCCACAGGGCATCATGGCTGCTGAGGCCAACGCCCCAGCAAAAGTTGCCCAGGCCGTTGGCGGTCCAGCTGATGACGACGAGGATGACTTACAGGCACGCTTGAACAACTTGAAGAGATCGTGATGGGTCTCTGCCATCTTTTTTTCTGTACAGTATAAATAACGCTATCGCTCGCTTATTCCTTCAACGTGATGTATCCCTGCTTTTTCAAATGGTCAATGATGGCCGTAGCGCTCTCCTCAACGGTGAACTTGTCGGTGTGCAAATGGATCTCTGGGTGGTCTGGAGCCTCGTAAGGGGCAGAGATACCGGTGAAGTCCTTGATGATACCTTGTCTAGCCTTCTTGTACAACCCCTTTGGGTCTCTCTCCTCGGCAACCTGGAGTGGGACGTCAACGTAAACCTCGACGAATGGGAGGCCGGCTTCCTCGTGCAACTTGCGTGCGCTGTCCCTGTCAGCCTTGTATGGCGAGATGAACGAGGTGATGGCCACGGTGGTGGCGTCAGCAAACAGCTTGGACACTTCAGAGATTCTGCGGATGTTCTCGTTACGGTCAGCCTCGGAGAAGCCCAAGTCCTTGTTGAGACCAAAGCGGATGTTGTCGCCGTCCAATCTGTAAGCGGAGACTCCGTGCTGGAGGAGGTACTGCTCCAGGGCACAGGCAATGGTGGATTTACCAGAGGCCGAGAGCCCGGTGAGCCAGATCGTCACTCCGGACTGAGAGGTGAGCTGCTTGCGCTCCTCGTAGGAGAGGTTCGGATGCCATGTGATGTTAGTGGCCTTGGTCATTTTTGATTTGCTTCAGTACGACCCCATAAGAGGCGAAGGAGACTAGGTTGCCACATCTCATATTCTTTTCGTCGACAAAACTCTGGAGGCGGAGAGGGAAGTGAGAATAGTTGATGCGGTTGACAGGATTTCACGTGACTGTTGACACAAAACCCGGCATGCGCCACACAACATTGCGCACAAGTGTGGCGCTGGCCGGTGGCGTACCGAAGAAGTGTGGAAATCGCATACCTAGGGTACGTACATACAGTTGTAGGGAGCTTCTATGTTGTCTATTCGGTATGTAAACCCTCACTGCTGAGACTTCTCGAGAGCCTGCTGGATGTCGGCGAGCAAGTCGTCAATGTCCTCGATACCAACACTGAGTCTGACGAGGTTGTCGTAGACACCAGACTTCTCTCTCTCAGCCTGTGGGATGCCAGCGTGTGTCATGATGGCTGGAACCTCCAACAGCGACTCAATACCACCGAGGGACTCAGCCAATGTGAACAACTTGGTAGACTGGGTGAACTTCTTAGCGTTAGCCTGGCCACCCTTGACTCTGAAAGAGACGACACCACCACCGAGACCGTCTCTGTGTTGTCTCTGGACAATGTCGTAGCCCTTGTGTGTAGGCAAGCCAGGGTAGTTAACAGCCTCGACAAACTCGCTCTTGGTCAAGTACTCGGCAACCTTCTGGGCGTTCTGTGCGCAAGTTCTCACTCTGAGAGCCAAAGTCTTGACACCTCTGTGAGCCAACCACGAGTCGAATGGAGATGGAATGGCACCAATGGCGTTCTGCAAGAAGGTGAGTCTCTTGTAAATCTCCTCATCGTTGGTGGCGGCAACACCGAGCACCACGTCCGAGTGACCGTTGATGAACTTGGTGGCGGAGTGCACAACAATGTCTGCGCCATGTTCGAGCGGGTTGGAGATGTATGGAGAGAGGAAGGTGTTGTCCACGACGAGCTTGATCTCGGTGTTTCCTGAGGCCTGGATGATCTGCTTCACCTTGGCGATGTCGGTGATGCTCAGCGTTGGGTTCGATGGGGTCTCGATCCACACGAGTCTCGTGTCCTTGGTGAGCAAAGCTGGCAACTCCTCAGCAATGTTCTGGGCAAACACGGTGTCCACGCCATGTGTGTTGGCCACCTTGGTGAAGTAACGATGCGTTCCACCATAGACGTCGCCGATGGAGACAACATGGCTGCCCTGGGCAAGACTCTGCAAGATGGTGGCAGTGGCAGCGGAGCCAGATGAGAAGGCCAATGCGTACTCAGCCTTCTCCAACGATGCGATCACGGTCTCAAAGCCAGTTCTGTTTGGGTTCGAGGATCTGGAGTACTCGTACTCGCCAATTGGCTGGCCTGGAGCCTTCTGGGCAAAAGTAGTGGAGAGAGAGATTGGTGGGATGACGGCACCTGTAACTGGATCTGGCTCGGAGCCAACGTGGACTGCTCTTGTGGCGAACTTCATTCTATCTTGTTCTCTTGGGTGGTTGTGAGGGAAATGAGAGAGTGGACCGATGAGACGATGATTGTCGCTGGGCTTTATACCGGTGTTCCAGGGGTGCAAAAGTTTCCTCGATGCCCGTGCGATGGAGAGGTTGTGGCAGGAAATGTCGTGATTGACGGGGGGCGGGAGGTCCGCGAGGGTTGCAGAAACAATGGACTTTCATGGCGCTTGAGTAGGGGTTTCGAGTCCGCTGTTTCGCTCAGAACCTTTAACACATACCTGTGAATATTGTGATGTCCTCAAAAAGAGTTTATTGGAAGAAAAACACTTCCAGAATGACCAAAAGAGGCAACGGAGAGGAATTGCGGGGCTGCCCACGCGCTCGCACGGCAACGCGGCCCCTTCCGTCTTTGGAATGGTTAGGCGGCCCTGCGGTGTTTACGCTTCTTATGTACTGACGGGGAATCAAAAGGGTTCATCAGAAGGACGTATCACTAAACTCTTCACTGAAGTCCAAGTCCTCAATGACCTGCTTAGCAGGCGACCCAACCAAAGTCCTCGTTCCAGGAGAGACAGTGCGACTGGGGATCTCAATCACCTCCTTTTGCCCCTTCTTCGGTGTGCGTGGGGGTAAGTCCTGAGAGAGGAAGATCTCATCAAGACTGTCGTTCAGCTCCTCGATGGCGTCGTCCATGTCGTCGTCGTCGCTTGTGAGGAGGATCACATCGTGGATCTCGCCCTTGATCTTCTCTCGAGTTAAGGGGAGTTTGGTGGGCTCGAGTTTAGGGAAGGAGAGTCTGCGATTCACCGGTGGTGCATCATCTGTTGGCCTGAAGAACGGTTTCTTCATGCGTGGGCTTGTCTTCGTCTCTGTCTTTGTGTAGAGTTCGGTGGCTGATGGTAACAAGATGATTGAAGAGTCTTCTGAGGAATGTGTGGATTTCATCGGAGATGCTTGGATGTAGCTCTTGAGCACTGGATCAAGATCGTAGACTTTGAACTTGGATATTGGACTGTCTGGTTGTGTTGGGACCAGTCCATCTTCCTCATCGTCCATCAACTTCTTTGACGATCTTGTGACACGGGGAGACCTTAAGACTTTTGGGGTCTCGTTGCCGGTGCGTCTTGTTCTCTTGGTCGTCTCCTCTCCATTCTTGCTGTTCTGGCGGGAGCTTCTTCTCACTGACTTGACGGGACTGTTCAAGACATTCTTACTGGCGTCAATTGTCTTTTGAGGGAAGTTCTCGAGCTTGGACGGTGAGATGGCACCGAGGTCTGAGTCGGTCTCACTGCTGCTTCCGATTGAGAGGCTGCGTTTGCGATCTGATGAGTATCCTCTATGTAGGAGTGGCGGTGGTTTCGTGAGTGATGGACCATCAAGTCGAGGCATGAACATCTTCTTTGGTGAACTCTTTGATCTTCGTGGTGGTGATAACGTGCGTGGTGGCTCAATGGATGTGCTGGAGAGAGTTGGAGGTCTGAGTTCTCTTCCCTTGTTCTTCCTTGGTGATAGTTTCTCCGGTGAGAGTTGTTCCTGTTGGTATCCCTTCTTGGATGGTGGCAGTTTCTTCTTCTTCGCCGGACTTTTCTTCGACGGACTTCTCTTTGAAGGACTCTTGAGCTTGTTCTTCTCCTCCTGTCTGGCCCGCAGATCAGCAACGAGAGCTTGGGGCAAGTGTCGTAAGTTGATCGCATGGAGCCAGCCCTTCGTGGCGATCTCTGACTCAGGATCGATGTACATCCCAGCGTCTCTGTGGTTGAAGTGTGGGAACCCAAACAGCCTGATGGACAACATGTCTTCCATCTTGTCCTCAAACTCGTTCACTTTGCCCTCTCTAACTCTTTCAAACTTGACGAAATCCTTGTCTTCCCACTTATCACTCATCTCTGAGATGATATACTTCAATGCGTACGAAGTGGTCATCTCTTTGAAGTAGAACACACCACGATCACTCACGTTGCCCATAGGGAACTGCTCTTGGAACTGGTAGAGACTCAGCGAATCCAGCACGAAGACAACCCGACACTCAGCATTGTTCGTCGTCTGCTCCCATTCAAACCTTATGGGACACAACAGTGGGTGATAGTAGACACACACAGCGAAGTCTGGTGCCCAACCAGTGACTCCATCCTTCGTCAGTGCCTTCTCCTTACGACCAAAGAGCTCTCGTGGATACTCCTTCAACAACTCGAGCACACGGGTCTGCAGTTCCTCATATCCGCGTCTTCTCCTCGTAGGTGACAATCCAGTCGTGTAGAGCCTCTTCAACTCCTCACTGAAGTCCTCGAGCTCGGTGTAGTCGAACGTGGCAACGTGTTCCTCCATATGTGCATCTCCGCAGAGTGCGATCTGTGACGCACGGACAATGCCGAACTTCGTTGCACCTTTGTTGTAGTCTGCACCCATCAGTATGGAGAGGAACGTGAGTCTGTCTGCGTCAAACCCGGTCTCCTGCTCAACTTGGGACATGTGCACCGGTGTCACCATGTAGTGCTTCGTCGTTGGTGATTGGGAGCTGACTGCTGATCCGGGGAAGTCCTCGACAAATTTGGAAAAGTTTCGTAGTACTCTTGTAGCACCCAGTGCTAGTGTGTCTGTGTCGTTGGAGAGAACGTAGTCCACGACGCCCTCCCGTTGGAGTCTGGCACATTCAGCTTCTCCATCTGCGGGGACCTCGACGTAGTTGATCCGCCAGTGCCGTAGCATCTCCTTCACGGCCTGGATCTCGTAGCAGTCCCTTGAATCGTAATGGCCACTGTCCAGTACACGCTTGATGTTGTCGATGTACTTTTCAAAGTCCTCATTCTCCAAGTATTCCTCCTCACTTGTGGAGCCGAACTTCCTCTTGAACTTGGGCTTGAATTTGCCGTCAAAGACATAGACGAAGGAGACATTGAGCGAGATCAGAAGCCGTGTACGAGCATGGAACAGCTGCACAGTCTTAGCAGCCAATTCTGACTTCTTCATCGTGCGCTCCAGCTGCAAGGAGATGCCCGCGCGGGATTCGAAGAGCCATTGGTAGCCGTCGATGGCTATGCGCAGTGGCCGGCCGTTGTCCTCCAGCCAGCGCTGCGCCAACTCCTCCAGCGACAGCCGCGGGAAGAACCCCGGTGCGATGGCGTCCCAGATCAGAGGCACGCCCATTTGCTGGCCTTTGGGAGAGAAGTGGGGCTGTAGCAAGTTCCCCGTCTCAAAGCCAAAACAAAGGCCCCCAAACAAGAAAGCCGATGGCCGGGGCTCGTGACCGTTCGTGATGGTGTCCGGGTGTGATAACCGCCGACTTCCGCTTTTGTCCCCGTCGTGAACCCGTTTCCTGGTGGCAAAACAGCGCAGAACCCCCCAGAGAAACAGCGCTGGAGGCAACTGAAGAGAGCTTTGAGAACCCTACACATCCATCAGATGAACAGCAGCCAGAGCCAGAACGACAGCCAGCGCCAGGGGTCCGCCCCTTCGTCAGCCGGCGTGCCCAACCTCACACAACAGCAGATCTTCCGCCTGGCACAACAGTGCCGCAACGACGTTGAAGAGGCTAAGCGAGTCGGCTTTGGGACACCTGAGGGTAAGGTCCTCCTCAAGAGAATTGCAGATGTCAATGCCATCCTCCGGCCGTACGCTGCGATTGCGGCAAAGGCTCAACAACAGCAGCAACAGCAACAGCCGCAGCAGCAGCAGCAGCAACAACCTCAGACTCCTCAGCACTCGACTCCACAACAACAGACGCCAATTCAGCCACAACAGACATTGATGCATCCACAACAACAGTCAATGGGCCAAGTTTCTTCAAGAGTTTCGACGGCGTCGCAGCCTCAAACAGCCACTCCACAACAAAGCCAGGGCAGCACCATCAACACAGTGAACACTCCAGTATCAACAACAACAATTGCCACATCGAAGAACACCACTTTCCCACCTAACAACACAAAACCTATCCCAATCATACAAGCACCATCAAAACCGACCACAACAACTACTGTGGTGGCTCAGCCACAAGCGACACCGGCATTGAAGACACCGGCAATACTCCGTGCACCACCATTTGAAGAGCAGACAGACCGTCTCGTGACCAAGCGGAAGCTGAAAGAGCTGGCCAAGACTCTGACCGTGAATGACGAGGAAGCGATGATGGATGGAGACGTTGAAGAACTGTTGATCGATCTCGTTGAGGAGTTTGTGGGTAGCGTTACAGATTTCTCATGTCGTCTCGCAAAGCATCGCAAGATCAATCCGATTGATGTCAAGGATGTCACGTTGAACCTGGAGAAGAATTGGGGGATCAGAGTCCCTGGGTATTCGTCCGATGAGCTGAGTACGGTGAGGAAGTGGAAACCTACGGATGTCCATGCTAAAAGAGTGCAGGATGTTGCCATGGCTAGGTCTGCTGAACAGCATAAGTGAGTGTCTATAGCTCTAATGAAGTGACGATCTGTACTGTGTCAATGGGTCTGTAGTTGGTACATGTTGACTGTGCCGTGGACGGCCACTCTGGTCGTGAGCACTTCAGAAGTACGCACGCTCAAAAGCTCAAACATCTCGCCAAGCCAAAACCACGTACCTAATTCACTGGACATTGGTCGAACTAGTATACCCATTGCATCGAGCTCATTCGGGTATTTTTCGTAGTGTCTATGTGCCCTCATCTGCAAAGTTGTTGGGAAATTGTCAATGATCTGCTCTGCCATAACGAACATCGACTGATATTCATGCTTGCCAAACGTCTTCTGCGCTGCGGGCTGAACGTCGACGAGACATCAACAACTTGCACTCGCTATCACAACTGAAGATCTCTGCCTACCTATCTCCTTATTCCCCGTCACCATCAATTGCGTCGTTGTGGGTGCATAACCTGTACGGCCGAGTACTCCGGGACGAAAATGAATGGCGTACGGCGTCAAGGCGCCTCCTCTGAGATCAACAGTTTGTTCACTCGCCCAGTTCTGAGGCCGCTTTCCACCTTCACTCGCTCGAGATGATGACGTGCGTGTGAGACCAGATCTGGTGGCGCGCTCAAGGGCAGACACGTACGGCTCCCCTCTGAAGCCAGAGTCCCGTTGACAGCACAGACAACGGTCAGTACTTATGTCCCCATGTCCCCGGACATCCAACAATAGCAACGGCCCCAGCGGCTCCTGAAAACGGGCTACGGATCCGTGCGGGCTGCCATGTGAGGCCTGATCCCTGTCACTGCTGGGCACGAGAAAGCGCAGCGTAACTTCCAGCTTTATGGCCCGCCCGCGCACCCACCAATTACACTTCCGCATTGGGTAACTTTCTGTGGGGCAGCGACGCGTCGCGGATCGATGATCCCATTTCTGCTCCGGATCTGAGGGTGTTTGCTGCGATTTGTGGATGCCGTCTGACTGTTGGCCGGATCTGGCCTTTTTGTCTGTGTGGTTTCCCACCCTGCCTCTGTATGCAAAGGCCGCAGTAAGGCGATGAGCTCGATGATGGACTTTAGCACGCGATGCCTTCAAGATCAGTCTCACACTTGTCTCAGTGGGGGTGCTTCTTACACGAGACCCTCGTAACCAAAAGAGATTGACAGCTCCAGAAAGGCTGTCACACTGACCCTTCATTTGCGCCCTTCCAGAAATTTGCCCAGAAGAGCACCGGACTGGCACCGGGAGGTGCACGTTCCTACAGCGCGCTCTGCATCGTTCGGTGCACTTTCAACTCCTAACCTCCAGGTCGCTTTCCTATTCGAGCTGTTGAGTCCTGTGATTGTCCCCTCGGGTATTGTGTCCTGCTCTGCTCCCGAACGCTGCGCCGATAATCGATGCGGGCATGTCCCTGTGCCCACTAAAACACCAAAACGTGTGGTGTGGTATATATATCGCACCCGGCCCCTCCCAGATTGTGCAGTCCTTGAAGTACACGCCGCCTGTCAAAAGAGACAACCTCCAGACACAGATGACGACGTATAGCACCACACACGCACTCGGACCACGCACCAGCGGTTCCACAATCACAGAACAGATGTCCATCGGTGGCGACAAGGCACACTCCCCACACATCTACGATCACACTCAGGACACGATCTACGATGACCAATACCTCACACACACCAACAACCACGAGTACACCGTTGAGCCTCCAAGACGTCCCTCTGCAGTGAGCACAAGCTCCACGATCTCCGCTGAACAAGTTGACTTTTACGCCTTGGAAGCGCGTGATATCCACGGGAACGTGTTTGGCTTTGAACAGTTGAAGGGGAAGTACGTCCTCATCGTCAACGTTGCCACACAGTGTGCCGGTGCACACCAGCTCCGAGACCTCGAGGCCATCTATCAACGGTTCAAGCTCCAAGGACTCGTTGTCCTTGGGTTCCCCTCGAACCAGTTCTTTCAAGAACGTTCCAAAGACCCAGAGAAGATTGTCAGTGTCTGTGAGAAGAAGTTCAACGTCTCCTTCCCGCTCATGGAGAAAGTCAGGGTCAATGGAAAGAATCAGCACGACGTGTGGAGATACCTCAAAGACCAGAAACTTGGATTCCTCAAGTCCAAGAGAGTGAAATGGAACTACGAGAAGTTCCTCGTGGATAGAGAGGGTAAGATCGTGCAACGATACTCCACTTTCCAAAAGCCAGCTGTGATTGAGAAGGAGATCGAAAGAGTGCTACAAGAGGAGAACAAACACAAGAGAACAGCGAGTGTGGATAAGAAGAGCATCCGTCTCGCAGAGAACCAGAAGGTGATCTATATTTGATGGTAAGAATGGACAATCTATAGAACTACTGTGGTTTGTAAGCGTCATCTTCATAATCATCAAAAGATTTTATAAATATGTGTAATGTAAAGCGTTCACTCATCCAAGGAATCGAGTAAACTGTCCACAACGTTCAAAATGGCCTCAGTGGCTGGGGAGTCCGGATACAGATCCATAAACGACTCACCGTTATCACAGGCTCTTCCGATTCTTGGATCCAGGGGAACAGCACCGAGGAATGGAACGTTCAACTCCTTGGCCAGGGCCTCACCTCCTCCGGTCGTGGCCTTGAAGATCTGGGACTTTCCTTGACAACTTGGACACACAAACCCGGACATGTTCTCCACAATACCCAAAACCCTGATCTTGGCCTTACGGCAGAAGTCTATCTCCTTTCGTACGTCCAACAACGCCACTTCCTGTGGTGTCGTGACAATCAGTGCGCCGTCAATCCCAGACTCCTTCAAATAAGTGTTCACAGAGATGTGTTCATCAGACGTCCCTGGCGGTGTGTCCACCACCAAGTAGTCCAAGTTCCCCCAGTCCACGTCTTTCAAGAACTGCTTGATCAACCCGTTCTTCTTTGCACCTCTCCAGATAATGGCACTGTCAGCGTCCGGAAGCATGAACCCAATAGACATCATCCCCAAGTTGTCAGCCACATAAACGGGCGTCCACCCAGAGTTCGACGTATGCACACTTTCTCCCTCAGCACCGAGCATCTTTGGTAAGGACGGACCACAGATATCCAAATCCATGGCACCAACTTCCAAGTCTGGGTCAGCGGCAAGCGCCCATGAGAGCATTGAAGTGAACGTACTCTTCCCCACGCCTCCCTTGCCGGAAAGAACGAGGATCTTGTGCTTGACTCCCGAGAGTCTCTCGTTGATCACAGGGAGATCAGGGTCCGGTCCCTTCGGTAGCGATTCACACACCTCTTTGTTGGCACAGCCGGTGCAGGCATCTCCCTTGCCCGCGTTCTCAGACTGTGGGCCGGGACAGTGCTCGGGCTCTGGCGCCTTGAGGTCCTTCTCGATGGCGTGAGGTATCGTCAGCTGCGAGACGGCGATCATCTGTGTGGTGTCTTTCTTTGACTTGTGTAGTTGGTCTGTGTAGTGTGGGAGGCGAAAAGCTGTTTGTGTTGATGGAGGAAGATGACTGTCCGCTTAGAAATTCGCCCGGGCAAAAAGAAACAATTGGTCGGGCCACACCCGCAGGAATCTCGGGCGATAGCGGACAGTCTTTGGGTGGGTGTTTGTGGGTTGAGGAGTGGTCTTTATGGCTTGAAACCTCTCTTAGTAGTTCAGATCACCTCAATAACCACATGTACCCCTTTTCAGCGAGATTCATGTCAACTTCCTAATTAGGAAGTCAAGCTCGTCCCGATTTGGCGAACTTTTTTGCCGCCCGAACGCCCAACAGGGGTGGACGAAAATTTTGAATTTAACAACACAGCAAACCAGTAATCGCTTGCCACGCTATCCAGTGACATATCCAGTGTTATTCCCAGCTAGCCGCCCTGTCCAACGCCCGTTTTGGATCATCGAACTGCATCAGAATCGTTCACCGGCTCCCCTCCACGCGATTGTCTCTCCCACCATTGCAACGCGTCTGAACCCACCAGAAACCAACACAAACACAAACTTCTCGCAGCACCACAGCGTCAGGCCAATGACCAACAGCAACGACGCCACAATGGAGAGCACTCCGGAGGTGGTAAGTTTCCCTCTAGGGCAGCGCGTCGTGCACTCGCCTCCAGCTTCGACGCGTCGCCCCACCAGTCTCCAACTGATAACTAACCCGAGCTCCCAGGAATACACCACAGAGGAGTGGTCCTCGCTGGACGCTAAGCAGAAGGCGTACTTCGTCGACCCGTCCAAGCCGAAGTTCAACGTCGAGGAGACCGCAAAAAGATTCAAGCACCTCTTGGGCCTCACATCGCTCTTCTCACACTTCATCAACTCCAAGGCCGAGAAGGATCCAAAGTTCCGTGCCGTGCTCGACATCATCGAGGGCGAGAAGGCCTCGAAGAAGAAAGGACCAGCTGCAAACAACAGAAGACGTAAGACTGAGAAGGAAGAAGACGCTGAGCTTCTTCGTGACGAGGAGGACGAGGCCAGCATCATCACAGAGTTCACAGAGTCTCCAGGATACATCCAGGGTAAGCTCAGACCATACCAGATCCAGGGTCTCAACTGGCTCGTTTCTCTCCATGAGAACAACATCTCCGGTATCCTTGCCGATGAAATGGGTCTCGGTAAGACCCTTCAGACCATCTCCTTCCTCGGTTACCTCCGCTACATCAGAAAGATCAACGGCCCACACTTGGTCATTGTTCCAAAGTCCACGTTGGACAACTGGTCCAGAGAGTTTTCCAAGTGGACTCCAGAAGTGAACACATTCATCCTCCAAGGTGACAAGGAGGGCAGAGCCCAACTGATCAAGGACAAGCTGCTCGCCTGTGACTTTGACGTCTGTATCACCTCCTACGAGATCATCATCAGAGAGAAGGCCTCCTTCAGAAAGTTTGACTGGCAGTACATCGTCATCGACGAGGCCCACAGAATCAAGAACGAGGAGTCTCAACTCTCCCAGATCATCCGTATGTTCCACTCCAGAAACAGACTCTTGATCACCGGTACCCCGTTGCAGAACAACCTCCATGAGCTTTGGGCCTTGCTCAACTTCATCCTCCCAGATGTGTTTGCAGACTCTGAGGCATTTGACGAATGGTTCCTTGCCTCGAACGAGGGGACACCAGACCCATCTGTCGATGACGCCGAACGTGAACAGCAAAAACAGGACCAAGTGGTGCAACAACTCCATAAGGTGCTCAAGCCATTCTTGCTCCGTCGTATCAAGAATGATGTCGAGAAATCGCTCTTGCCTAAGAAAGAACTCAACTTGTACATCGGTATGTCTGAGATGCAGAGAAAGTGGTACAAGAGTATCTTGGAGAGAGACATTGACGCGGTCAACGGCGCCAACGGTAAGCGTGAGTCCAAGACCCGTTTGCTCAACATTGTGATGCAGTTGAGAAAGTGCTGTAACCACCCATATTTGTTTGAAGGAGCCGAGCCTGGTCCTCCATACACCACCGATGAACACTTGGTGTACAACTCCCAAAAGTTGAAGGTGTTGGACAAGTTGTTGAAGAAGCTCAAAGCTGAGGGTTCCAGAGTATTGATCTTCTCTCAAATGTCTCGTATGTTGGATATCTTGGAGGACTACTGCATGTTCAGGGATTACAAGTACTGTCGTATTGACGGTCAGACGGACCACGTTGACAGAGTGAGATCCATTGATGAGTACAACGCTCCAGACTCTGACAAGTTTTTGTTCTTGTTGACCACGAGAGCTGGTGGTTTGGGTATCAACTTGACCTCTGCTGACGTTGTGGTCTTGTACGACTCGGACTGGAACCCACAGGCTGATTTGCAAGCTATGGACAGAGCACACAGAATTGGTCAGACCAAGCAGGTGAAGGTGTTCAGACTTGTCACTGACAACGCCATTGAGGAAAAGGTTCTTGAGAGGGCTACACAGAAGTTGAGATTAGACCAGTTGGTCATTCAGCAGGGTCGTACACAGACACAACCGGCCAATGCCACCTCGAAGGATGATTTGCTCGGTATGATCCAGCACGGTGCCGCTGATGTGTTCAAGGCCACCGAGAAGGCTGAGGATGACTTTGACTTGGATGGTTTGTTGGCCAACTCGGAGGCCAAGACAAGCAAGTTAGCTGAGCGTTACTCCAAGCTCGGTCTTGATGATCTTCAGAAGTTTGCCTCTGATTCTGCCTACGAGTGGAACGGTGAGGATTTCAAGAAGAAGACCAACGAGAAGATCGCTGTGACATGGATCAACCCATCCAAGAGAGAGCGTAAGGAGAACTACTCCGTGGACATGTACTACAAGGATGTTCTCCATACTGGTACTAGAGCACCACAGGATAAGAGACAACCAAGAGCTCCAAAGATGCCAAACATGTTTGACCACCAGTTCTTCCCATTGAAGTTACAGGAGTTGTTCGACAGAGAAAGAGCCAACTACAGAAAGCAGATTGGCTACAAGGTTCCACTTGCAGAAGGACCTGCCAATACCTTGGCTGAGAGAGAAGCTGAGCAGAAACTGCAACAGATGGAGATCAAGAACGCCAGACCGTTGACCGAGGAGGAGGAGAAGGAGAAAGAAGAGTTGCTCCAGCAAGGCTTCTCTAACTGGTCCAGACGAGAGTTCACACAGTTCATCCAGCTTTGTGCCAAGTATGGACGTAACTCCGTTGCTGCCATTGCCTCAGAGTTGCCAGACAAGACGGTGGATGAAGTTCGTGAATACGCCAAGGCGTTCTGGCAGAACTACTCCATGATTGACGGTTATGACCGTTACATCGCACAGATTGAGGCTGGTGAGGACAAGATCAGAAAGTTCAAGGTGCAGAAGGAGGCCTTGAGACTCAAGTTGTCAGAGTACACGAACCCACTCCAGGACCTCATCCTCAAGTTCCCACCTGCCGCTACAAACAAGCGTGTCTACTCTGAGGAGGAGGACAGATACTTGCTTGTGCAGTGCTACAGATTTGGCCTGGACAGACCGGACTTGTACGAGAGAATCAGAGACAGTATCAGAGCGTCGCCGTTGTTCAGATTTGACTTCTTCTTCCAATCCAGAACGCCGGCTGAGTTGTCGAGAAGAGCCAACACTTTGCTCTCCTGTGTCGCTAGAGAGTTGGATGCGGATCTGATGAGAAAGAGATCCAGAAAGGATGAACATGATGAGGAGGACAACACGCCAAAGAAGCGTGGTCCAAGAAGTGGTAAGCTCAAAATGAAGTACTGAAAAGTGCGCTGTTTAGTTTTGTATTATAGACGTTGTTAAACAAATACTACGTAGGTGTGTTGAATTCGTATCTATCATTGCATTTATACACCAAGCATAGAGCTTCCCGAGCTCGTTCATGAATGTGCCTCCTGTTCTTTCTTCTTCTTTTCCTCCTCCTCCCTCTGTCTCTCGAGCTCTCGTTCTCTTTCAATCTGGAGCTCGAGCACAGACTTGCCCTGTTTCTTCTTAGTGGACTCCACGGGTCTGTCAGGTCTGATTCTGAGCTTGTCCGGCAGTGGCTCGAAGCGAGGATGGGCCAAGTCACAGTCCGGCCCATCGGGGCAAAACCCTGTGAGGTAGTTCTGACAAATGATCTTCTTGATGTGTCTGCTCTTGCAGTTTGGACCCTCAGGACAGAATCCCTTCGAGTAGTTTATGCACTCCGGCACCTTGCTCTGTGGGTCGATGTGGAGGTATTGGCACTCTGGTGTCTGTGTGCAGAAGCCGTTCTTGGAGAAGAAGAGACACTCGGGCATCTTTCTGAGGTTGTACTCGTGTAAGAACTCGCAGTGGTCGCCCTTCTTGCACAGGCCACGTAGCCAGTGCTTGCACACGATCTTGTTTCTGAAGATCGGGTCGACGTGCTTGTTCGGACAGTCGTCGCCGTTAGGGCAGCCCCCGTGGCCGTTGTAGAACTGGCAGACCGGTCTGTCTGGGTCGAGGCCGAAGTGGAACTCGGTGCGCAGGAACGGCTCGAACTTGAACTGGTAGTTCGCTGTGTTGGGGTGGATCGCTGACATTGTCTGTCGGTGGTATGCGAGGGTGAACGGGAGGATCTGGCCGCTGCTGTTGTTGGTGTGTATGGTTGGTTGGTGTTGGAGGCGTTCGTGAAAATAAGTTTCGCGCGCTTTTGTTCTTCTGTCCCGAGTGGTCTTCCAACGCTGCCCACTTTGGATTTTCGAACGTGGCATTCAAGAAGGCTTGAGATATGTTCAGCTGAAGCATCTTCAGTCCAAACTGGATATTACATAAGTGAAGCTGACAAGTGGCTCATAACCTGAAGTGCTTCCGCGAAGGTGGGGTTGTCTCGGCCCCTCTTTGATTTGCCACCGCCACCTGTCCAAGACCTTTGATAGTCACTTTGAGCACTGATTCCCTGTGTTGTTAAAGCGTCTTTTTGTGTGAGGCAAACCTATATAAACTACGGCACAGTTGGGGAAAGCTCGGTCGAGTACGATGTGTGCCTGGCAACAGACCGCTCGCCTCTTTTGCTCGTCAGCTCTCCATTTAGTGCCGCTACAAATGTGAGACAGGAATTCACAGAATCTCTTTGTCAAACGTACACGTATGTAGTCCTGTTGGTCATGTCTTATTGTAATATTGTTTTAGATGTTGAAAGCTGCAATCAAGAAAGTCAGGGCGAAACTGAGCTTGAAACTTGGGTCCTCGAGGAAGAGCTGTCTGATGTCAACACGGTCAGCACCAACCTTGACAACAGCAGTCCATGGGACGTGGATGATACCACGGGTCTGGAGGAACTGGAGTAACAACACCGTGGACAATGTGATGAACACGAGCACAGACGAGAGCTTTCCGATCACGACACCGGCAAAGACACCGATCAAGGAACCGTAGCACAGTTGTCTATACTGCAGCTTTCCGCCAAATCTGGAAGTGACCACTGACTGTTGTCTTGGGTCCAGAGACTTCACGTTGGACTCCAAGCGGCCAGCGTTGATGGTGCCCAAGTTGGCAACATCGTTGAGGATCTTGGAACTGGAGGTGTGAAGCAACAGTGCGCTCGAGGCACCGATGAAGAGGCCGATGGATGATGCGGAGGAAGTTGTCGAATGGACCTGGGTACGTGCGGACGAGAAGAATCTCTGTTTCATGGGAGAGCTCATGAAGCCTCTAGCCGAGGAGCCGAAGCCGAGTGGTTTGAACGAACGGGCAGCGGTTCTGAAAGCTGATTGCATAAACATTGTGGAGTGGAGTGGTCGGTCGTGTCGGTATTAAGTAGGGTGCAGTCGTGTCTGGGAGGCGCTGTGGTAGTCAGAACAGCCAATTGGTCAAGCAGTGGGTAAGCCAAAAAGGTAAACAAGGAATCACACTACCGAACGGCCCAACAGTTGGGGTGACGAAGCCAGTTCCGGGGTCAATTTCACCATGCTTGCTACCATGTGCTCGTATAGCCTGGTACGCGCAACACCAGCCGCGCCGGTCACATGACCGATGATGTAAGCGAAAGTGCCCGTGCTGAGATTTACGCGCGCGATTCACCCAGTACCATACTTAAGTGCCGGGCTCTCTGCGTAAACCTCAGCACGGCCCGAACTCGGCTACCGGTTACCCCGGCGACGACAGAAAAATTAACCCGCCACTTTCTTGCCGGGGCAACACTCTTTTTCCCTCGCGTCCTTGTGTCTCGAGGAAGTTCGAGGCCGGGCCGCACTTTTTTTCCACTCCCTCACTGCACGTATAAAGAGGGACCGCTGCCCGCTTGTGTTTCCGGAAGAGGCATTTCTTTCGATAGAGCAGTAACCACAGGAACCGTCTGAGACTTTCGCAGACCGTCCACAGTTCCCCACACGCCATCCACCCCACCGACTCCACCCACCCGGCTCCACATCTGCTCGTGTGCCATCCCCTGATCGGCCCATTGTTTTCTTTTCGCCGGTGACACCAAAATCTGACGCGTCCGACCCTCCGTCCGCACGACCCGCACAACACCACAAAATGAGCGACTTCTACAACAGACACGCGCTTGCCAACACCGTCAACCAGCTCCAGCCACAGAAAATCTCCAATAAGGTGTGGATTGGCCCGCTGAACACGGTTGCACAGTCGGAGTTCCTTCTGCAGAACAACATCCGCTACATCGTGGGCGTCCTCGCGTGTCAAAAGGCGTGCTACTACCTCAAGGACTTCTCCGCCGACCAGTTCTGCTGCGTGGCCGTCGACCCAAACTTCAACATTCAGAAGCTCACCGAGGATGAGGGCGAGTGTCTCATGAAGTTCAACACAAAGTTCACACCAAATGTGAGCGCGCTGACGGAGAACAGAATCACCAACGCGGTGGTGACGAACATGAACTTTGGCAAGATCATCGACGACGTACTCGACCTCATCCACTCCATCCATCAGAAGGACCCACAGGGCGGTATCCTCATGTTCTCGCTGAACGGTAACGACAACATGCTCTCCACATTTGCATTGGCACACATCATGGATTCGCACAACTGTGACATCCCAAGCGCATTCAGCTACCTCAGATCCGTCAGACCAAGCGTCAAGGACTTTGACGAGCTTGGGTTCTACGCTAACGAGCTCGTCAAGTTCCAGATTGCTAACAAGACGAGAAAGCAGATTGGTCATATGCCGACTCTCAAGACCAAGAGATCCATGGCTGATGTCGGCGACTTTGAGACCGACGAGCTGGATAGTCCAAGACTGAAAAGATCTTTTGCTTGAGGCATATTATGAAGGGTTATTTTTTGTCTGTATTATGAGATTTCTGGTTTGTTGTTCTTTTGGGTTTTGTTTGGGCTTTTATGACTGTTCTGTACTTTTAGTAGTAGTAGAGTTAAAAATAAAAATGAGTTTATGATTTCTTCACACAAATTGAAAGAGCTGTAGATGCAGTGGTGGTTTATATAAGACAATCACTTCTTCAAAATGGTAATGACATCCTCATCTTTGAGGGTATGACTGAGACCAACGTACTGAGGCTGGTGCTTGACACTCGTACCGTAGACAACGGCGTTTCTGAAATCGTCAACGAGGGACTTGTGGATCTGGTTACAGAAGTCTTCGACGGTACAACGGTCGGATCTTAGCACAACAGGTTCACTGAAGTCTGGCATCTTACCCTTTGGCTTTGTGTAGACACGCACCAAGTTCAATCTGTCCCACATCACCTCAAGCAACTCGTCCAAGTTCCACTCCTTACCGGACGAGATTGGCACAGCGTTCGGCACACGCTTCAAGAGGTCGAGCTCCTCGATGGAGAAAGAATCAATCTTGTTCAGCACGTACACTGCTGGGATGTACTTTCTGTTTGCAGCCTCCAACGTATCAATGAGGTCATCCACTGTGGCATCGCATCTGAAAGCGATATCGGCAGAGTTGATCTTGTATTCGGACATGACGGCTCTGATACCGTCCTTGTCTAGATGTGTGAGTGGGACTGTGTTTGTGATGTTGAGACCACCCTTGTCCTTCTTCTTAATCAGGATGTTTGGTGGTTCTTTGTTGATTCTGATTCCGAAACCTTCGAGCTCCTTCTCAATGATCTGCTTGTGTGCGAGTGGCTTGTTCACGTCAAGGACGATGAAGATCAGGTTACAGGTTCTCGCCACGGCAATGACCTGTTTACCTCTACCTCTACCGTCCTTAGCACCTTCAATGATACCAGGCAAATCGAGCAACTGGATCTTGGCACCTTTGTAACGGATGATACCAGGCACAGTGGTCAATGTGGTAAACTCGTACTCGGCAGCCTCGGAGTGTGTCCCTGTGAGCTTCGAGAGCAACGTGGACTTACCCACAGACGGGAATCCCACAAACCCCACTGTGGCCACACCTGTACGTGCGACATCGAAACCGATTCCGGGACCACCACCTCCTCCCGTTGGAGTGAGCAGTTCACGTCTGAGTTTTGCGAGCTTGGCTTTGAGTTGACTGGTTGGGATGTTAGTCTCGGGTCATCATGAGGTGATAGTAGATATAACTCACCCTAAATGGAACTCTGTGGCCTTGTTCTTTTGGGTTTTGGCCATCTCTTCCTCGATGGCCTCTGTGGTGATGTGTTAGTTCTGGTGCTTGAAGGTGCTTGGAGCGGGGTAAACGACTCCAAGAAAGGCATATGGAGGAACATACTGATCTTCTCAACTGTTGTCATCTTGGCTGGTTGTCTTCTTGTCTTCCTTCTGTGTGTATCGCACGAACAGACCCTGCACAAAGTACCTTCTTAGGTCTTCCATCGCCAAAATATCCTCCCCGAAGCGGTGGAAATTTTTCGGTTCGCGCACGCACAGGCAATGAAATTTTTTTTTCGCCTGGGCCAGCGCGCGAAAGGCCCCGGGCAACGGTGGTGGGCAGCGGGCGCGGGAGAGGTGGAAAATTGGCTGGTGAAGAAGGCGAAAGAGGTGAAGCTGATGCTGATCCGCACGCCACGCACCCATTGCAACACCGTTGACGATGGCTAAGAAGTGAGTTCGGACATTTCTAAACCTGCCTCCTAAATTTGGAACTAACCGCCGTTTCTAGGGACAAGAAAGGAAAGAAAGCCGCCGCCGACTGGGAGGACGAGGTCTTCGAGGACCAACCAGCTGAGGAGTTTGGCGCCACCGCCACTCCAGAGCCAGAGTCTGAGTCTACACCGGCCCCAGCAGGTCCAGCAGAGGCCACTGAGGACGACTTCGACTTCATGGCCACTTTGAAGAAGAACAAGGACAAGAAGGCCCAGAAGAAGGTCGAAGATGAGCAGAAGAAGAACTCGGGTGGTCCAGTGATCAAGTCCAAGAAGGAGAAGGAAAAGGAGAAGAAGGAGAAGGAGAAGCAGCGTAAGAAGGAGATGGCTGCTAGAAAGAAGCAGCAGGAGCAGGAAAAGAAAGCTGCCCAGAAGGACAACAAGGGCTCCGCATCCACCGAGTCTACTCCAGCTCCAGAGGCGGAGAAGAAGGAGGAGGCTCCTGCCCCAGCTCCAAAGCCAGCTGCCAAGGCCGGTAAGAAGGTCCCAGCTGGTCTTGCTGCCTTGAAGAGACAGCTTGAGCTCAAGAAGCAGGCTGAGGAGGAGGCTCGTCGTCTTGAAGAGGAAGAAGAGCGTCTTGCTAAAGAGGAGGAAGAGCGTCTCGCCAAGGAGGAGGCCGAGAAGGCTGCTGCTCGTGAGGCCAAGAAGGAGAAGGAGAGACTCAAGAAGGAGAAGCTTAAGGCTGAGGGTAAGCTCTTGACTAAGAAGCAGAAGGAGGAGAAGAAGCTTCTCGAGCGTCGTCGTGCTGCTCTCTTGGCTTCTGGTAATGTCCAGGTCGCTGCTCTCTCTGAGGGTGCCTCTGACGCCGCTCCACCAGCTGGTCAGAAGAAGAAGATCCTGTACACCAAGAAGAAGAAGACCACCAAGACTGACGAGCAGAAGAGAGCCGAAGAGGAGGCTGCTAGAGCCGCCGCCGCTGCCGCTGCTGGGGACGATGACGAGGATGCTCTGGTTGATGACTGGGAGCAGATGGCCCTCGACGACGATGAAGAGGTGGCTGACAGCTGGGACGCTGAGGAGACCGAGGAGTCCACACCAGCCCCAGAGGGTGAGACTGCTGAGGAGGAGGCTGAGAGAAAGGCCGCCGAGGAGGAGGAGAAGAAGAGAAAGGCTGCTGAGGCTGAAGCTGCCATCGCCGCTGCCGAGAAGAAGGCCGCCGAGGAGGCTGCTGCCGCTGCCGCTGCTAAGAAGAAGGGTGGTAAGAAGGCTGCCGCTGCCCCAGCTAACGATCTCCGTTCTCCAATTTGTTGTATCTTGGGTCACGTCGATACCGGTAAGACCAAGCTGCTCGACAAGATCCGTCAGACCAACGTCCAGGGTGGTGAGGCCGGTGGTATCACACAGCAGATCGGTGCCACCTACTTCCCAATCGAGGCTATCAAGGCTAAGACCGCTGTCATGGCTCAGCACGAGAAGCAGACCTTTGATGTTCCAGGTTTGCTTGTGATTGATACACCAGGTCACGAGTCCTTCACCAACTTGCGTTCTCGTGGTTCCTCCTTGTGTAACATTGCCATCTTGGTCATTGACATCATGCACGGTTTGGAGCAGCAGACTTTGGAGTCCATCAGACTTCTCCGTGACAGAAAGGCTCCGTTCATCGTTGCTCTCAACAAGATTGACAGACTCTACGACTGGCAGGCTACTCCAAACAACTCCTTCAGAGACTCCTTCGCCAAGCAGTCCAGATCTGTCCAGCAAGAGTTTGAGGACAGATACACTCAGATCAAGGTTGCCCTTGCTGAGCAGGGTTTGAACTCTGAGCTCTACTTCCAGAACAGAAACATGTCCAAGTACGTCTCCATCGTGCCAACTTCCGCCGTCACCGGTGAAGGTGTTCCAGATTTGTTGTGGTTGCTCTTGGAGTTGACCCAGAAGAGAATGTCCAAGCAGTTGATGTACATCTCGGAGGTTGAGGCCACCATCTTAGAAGTGAAGGTTGTCGAGGGTTTCGGTACCACCATTGATGTCATCTTGTCTAACGGTTATTTGAGAGAGGGTGATCGTATCGTGCTCTGTGGTATGAACGGTCCGATAGCGACGAATATCCGTGCCTTGTTGACTCCACCACCCTCTCGTGAGTTGCGTATCAAGTCTGAGTACATGCATCACAAGGAAGTTAAGGCTGCTCTCGGTGTGAAGATTGCCGCTAACGATTTGGAGAAGGCTGTTGCCGGTTCCCGTTTGCTCGTTGTTGGTGAGGATGACGACGAGGAGGACCTCATGGAGGAGGTTATGGATGACTTGACCGGCTTGTTGGACTCTGTGGATACATCTGGTCGTGGTGTTACCGTCCAGGCTTCCACTTTGGGTTCCCTCGAGGCCCTCTTGGACTTCTTGAAGGACATGAAGATCCCAGTGATGTCCATTGGTCTTGGTCCAGTGTACAAGCGTGATGTGATGAAGGCTACCACGATGTTGGACAAGGCTAAGGAGTATGCCGTGATGCTGTGTTTCGATGTGAAGATTGACAAGGAGGCTGAGCAATACGCTGACGAGCAGGGTATCAAGATCTTCTCCGCCGACGTTATCTACCACTTGTTCGATGCGTTCACAGCTTACCAGCAGAAGCTTCTGGAGCAGCGTCGTAAGGACTTCTTGGAGTTTGCCATTTTCCCATGTGTCCTGAAGACGATCCAGATCATCAACAAGCGTAACCCAATGATCATTGGTGTTGACGTTGTCGAAGGTTCTGTGCGTATCGGTACTCCAATCTGTGCCGTGAAGATGGACCCAGAGACCAAGCAGAGAACGACGATGGTGTTGGGTAAGGTGAGTTCGCTCGAGGTTAACCACAAGTCCGTGGATGTGGTGAAGAAGGGTCAGACCGCTGCCGGTGTTGCCATGCGTTTGGAGAACCCATCCAGTGCTCAGCCAACCTGGGGTCGTCATGTTGATGAGAAGGACACTCTCTACTCTTTGTTGACCAGAAAGTCCATTGACACTTTGAAGGACCCAGCATTCCGTGACACTGTTCCAAGAGAGGACTGGCTTCTGATCAAGAACTTGAAGCCTGTGTTTGACATTAAATAAGGTGGAGACGTTGAAGTGTGTACATTAGCACGAATCTGAAGAATTAAATAGTTACAACTGAGTGTACTTAGTAGGATCTGAGAATCTCGTTAAGTTCTTCTCTCTTGAGGGTGTTCTCGATCTTGAAGCAACCAGCCAATTCATCCAACTCCTCAAAGGACAGTTCGGCGAGCAAGTCCGCGTAAACATGTTCAAAGTACTGGGACAACAACATGTTTCTGGTAACAAGCGGGATGTAGAAGTCCGAGACGGTCCATCTGTGAGGATACACCTTGCTGTGATACTTCTCTGGGATCACCTCTTCGAAGTGTTTGTTCAAAGCGTCGTAGATTGGCTTGTACTTGGGATCCAAATCCTGACCCCAACGATCCAAAGCGAGTCTTCTCTTTTGGACCAAGTACTCACCGAGAACCTCATAAAACTTTGAGGCCGGATCCACGTACACCAGACCTTGGTATCCAATGTCCTTGTACAACCAGATACTCCAAGAGATCGGGGCACCATCACCAGAAGGGTCACCAGTCTTGTAGAATTCCAACTGCTGCTTTAGCACCTGATATCTCGCCTTGTTGGTCTCTTCGATATTGGTATTACCTCTCTCCTTGGAGGCATACACCGGGCCAAACTCACCGTTCCAGACGGCAACTTTGTGCTTGAGCATGTACTCCATTCTAGACTGGAATTGTTCACCAATCTTCTGCTTCTCCTCCTCTGTGCCCCTGTAAAGCTTGTTCTCCGGGTTAGGGAATCCATAGGGAGAGTAATCATGGATAGAGTAGGCACAGTTAGGCAAAGGTCCTGGGAAACCGTCAAACTCACTGGCGTAGCAGTTCCCATCGAGGAAGAGGATATGGTTTGGATCCACTGCTCTGATCTCCTTCTCGATACGGCCGTAGAACGAGATGAGTTTGGAAGCCTGTGACACAGCAGGTTCGTTCAAGGGGTTGTATCCAGCGACCCAGGTGTTGTCCTTGTAGTGCTTTGCGAGCTCGATCCAGAGGTTGACGATGGCGTCTTGGAATACCTTGAAGTCCCAGAACAGGGCCTTGTGGATCCCCGAGTCACAATGCCATCCTTGGTTCTGCCCACCTGGGGTAGTATGGAGGTCCAAGACTGTGTAGATCCCGTGTTTGGAGCATGAGTCGACGATTCTGTCGAGGAGCTCAAAGCCCTTTGGGTCTATCTGGAACAGGTCGCCCTCGTCGTCGAGGAAGTGACGGTAGTTGAACGGGATGCGGAGACAGTTCATCTTGAGCTCCTCTTTGAAGAAGATGGCGTCCTTCTCTGTCCAGAAGTACTCGTAGAACTTGTCGAAGAAGAAGTCGAACTTTTCCTGGTCCATCTTCTTCTTGAGCACCTGCTTGTGCTCCGTCTCGTGGCCTGGATAACCTGTGATGAAGTTCTCCATGTTGAGATGGCCGCCGTTGGCAGTGCCCTTTAGCACAACCGGTGTGCCGGTGCCGTCGACGATTTTGGTGCCCTGCACCCTGAGGAATCCATTACTCATTGTGCCTCTGGCATTGTAAGCCAACTCAGGTTTGCAGAGGAGGTGGGGCTCTTGCGGTGTTTTTATAGATTTTGAGGGTGGAGGGAGTCTGGGGTAAGTTGCAGCGAGAATCTTGGCATCTAACTCCGCGCACCCAACTACAAACTCGGGTAAGGCATTGGTGTCGTTACATTAGATTAGGCTTTGAGTCTGGCAGCAGGCAGCTCTGGACTCGACGAGGGCGACTTGCGTCTCTCCTGGGCGTCCAACTGTGGTCTCTGGTCGTCAGCGAGCTTGGA
This sequence comes from Petasospora rhodanensis, assembly GCA_030569395.1. Lineage (NCBI taxonomy): Eukaryota > Fungi > Ascomycota > Saccharomycetes > Phaffomycetales > Wickerhamomycetaceae > Petasospora > Petasospora rhodanensis. Next base: position 88,375 of record JAJMKQ010000242.1, read on the forward strand.
TCTGCGTCTGTCTTTTCTCTCCTTTCTGTGCTTCTGCACCAGGCTCTCTCTATCCATGACGCCATAGCTCGATCCTGTGCTCCCAGTTTTGGTCTTCTCCTTGCCCTCCTTGGCATCCTTCTCAGCATGGCGCTGTCTTGCGCCCTCCCTGGCCCAGAAGTCGTCTCTGTACATCTCCCAAGCCTCACGGATCTCAGCGTTGAAAGCTCTCGGATTCATCATGAGTTTGACATCAGTGGGGCCCACACGGGGCTGTGCCCTGATCTCCATGGTCTTGAGGGTCTCTCCCCACCATGAACCCAGGCGTGTTTTCTGTAGAGGCCCTGAACGGACAAAGCACCATAGACACCATTCGACAAAGATGCGGAGAAGCGCACGGGCGTAGTCTGCGAGTTTGTCACTTAGTGGTTCCTGAAACTTGACGAGACGGACATTGAGCTGTCTGAGCCCCTTGTTCGTTGAGTTGAAGAACCGACGAGGAATCACGATGGTGCGTTTGTACTCTCCAGAGAGGTGGAAGAGCGCCAGTGTCACGAGGATGAAGAATGCAATGAACTTGAGGACAACGGGTGGGAATGGCCCCGGGAGGTCCGAGTAGAGACTGTAGATGGTGAATGCCTCGAGTCCGGCGAGTGCTGCGAGGAAGAAGGTGAATCTGTTGCGGAGTGTGCGTTGTTCTTGGAGTTGTTCACGGAGCGACTGCTCAAGAATCAGGAGGTTTCTGAAGATCTTGGTGGCGTGTGGGTATCTCGCGTCGCGTGGGGAGCTGTGGGAGCGGACACTCCGGGATGTGCTTCGCTCAGTGGCGTCTGAGCGTCTTCTCCTGCTGCTCGAAGTGCGTGGTTTCTTGGTCTTGCCCTGTGCGCTGCTGGCGCCGCCTCTGCCACGCGGGCTCCCTCCAGGCGCACTGCTCTGGGAAGCGGCGTCCGAGTCAGAGTAGAGCGCAGAGTCCCCATCTCGTGAGTTGAGCGGCGTGAGCTCGTCGATGGCCAGGAGCAGTGGCGATGGTTGTAGAGAGAGGGAGGACTGCGCTCTGTCGGTGCGTCTGGCTTCTGTGGGCTGTGTCGTGAGCCCCGGGGAGTGAGGCGGAGTGGGTGAGCCGTAGGACTTGGGTGACGAGAGGAGGAGGTCATTGAGGGAGTCGCCGTCGCTCAGCCCGATCGAGGGCGTTCCCGGTGTCGACTTGGGCTCTTCGTTCTGCTCCATTCCTGTTCACTGGTGGGCGTGGTGTGATTGTGCAGAGAACTCCGGTTGTGTGGGGCCTGTGAGCTCAGGAGAAAGAGCGGATGTGTCTGTGAGGGTGTGAGAGTCTGTCTGTAGTACTCCTGGGACGATCAGAACGTGTTTATGCCTCCTTTGCCAGCTGTTTCCCTCTCGAAGCACCGTCTAAACAGCCGCCGACGTCAGCGGAACTTCTGCGACTTTTTCCCGAGCGCGCGCGCTTTCTCGGCCGAGTCAGCGACTACGGACAGAACTAACACACAACAAAGCGTTTTATAACAATCTCTACACCAGCGCCTCGCGTCTCATGAAGCCCTGTAAAAGGTCTCTGAGCGCCACCTCCGTCTCTCCCAACGGCAGACGTGTCACTTTGTCCGTGTCCAATGCCAATGCCCCAGGGCCCTCGCGCTTCTCCAGCTCGAACATGCGCTGCACCACCGTCTTGCACATCAGCTTCACCGCCACTTTGACGTGGAAGTTCGTCTGCTTCACCGACGGCAGAGCGTCCAGAAGGTACCGCAGCTGTGCCTCCCCGGCGCCCTTCTTCAGTGCCAGCTTCAGGTAGTTCTTGTACACGCCCAGCCCCACGCTCCAGTCCGCCGGGTGCACGCCCTCGGGGAACCTCGAGATGAGCTTCTCCAGCTCACGCAGCTTTGGCCCGTTGCTGATCACCGCAGCCGGTGCGACGTGGCTCACAAGCGTTGCGTGTGCCTCCTCGTACCTCTCAGCAGCAAGCAGGGCATCCGACTCGGCCCAGTGGTCGCCGCTGTATCTGAAGAACAATGCCTTGGCCTCGTACACAGCACTCTGTGGGATCTTGAGCACACCAATCAAGTCGTCGAGCAGCTTCTTCTTGGACAACACCTCATACTGTGAGCTCAACAGTTGACAAACGTGACGCTTGCACAGATCGTCATCGTGCAAATGGAGAAGCACGAAGAACGACTCGAACCACATCCCACAGCTCTGCAACTGTTCACTGAAGGACAACGTCAAACGATCGCCAAACCCAACACCACCGAAAGACATCCTCTGTGTGGATCTCATCAGGATCTCATAGACATACCACTGCAGTCTGACATCCAATGGACCGTTGGTCTTGAGCTGTGAGAAGATCTCTGTGAGAGAGTATAGCGAGACGTGGCTGTGAACGTACAACTTCAAGATGCTGAAGTATGTGACATCCTCCTGTGGCACGTTGGCGGACTCGGACTGGATGAATGTGACGAGCAAATCGGACAACGAGTCGTTCAGGTCGCCGTACTGCAACAACAACCCGAGCTTGGCCTTCCATGACAGGTCTTTCGAAATTGGGGCCAATGGGTCTGTAGTCAGCACGTCACCACTGAGCAAGTAGTAGATCTTCAGCAACCCCTGTGGGATCGTCTGGATTACAGCCTGCTTCTTCCACACGGACAATTGCTGCTTGGCCGATTTTCTCACGTCTGGGTCGTTGGACCCCAACAGCGAGATCAACACGGATAAGTGTGGATTGTTGGTCTTGATGGCAAGCTTAGCGGCACCAGAGATGTTGAACGATGTGAGCAACAGGAACATCTGCTCAAAGTGATCCGAGACTTTCTCCAACTTGGTATCAATCTCTGGCTTCACTTCTCTCTTCAACCAGCTGATCAGCCCTTCGCAGCGCTGAATCTGCAACACCCTGTTCACAACGTTGGCATCCGTCACACCGTTTAACTGTTCGTTCACGTTGTTGTCAAACAACACAGAAGCCAACTCCCACACCGTCTTCTCGTTCGATGTGGCGCTCAACAACAAAGAATCGGCAACGAGCTTGAAACTGATGTCCTCGTTCTTCACAACATGAGGGAACCCGTTTCTTCTCTGTGAAACCTTCGAGTTGGTCATGTGCTTCTTGTAACCCAAGTCAGCCTGGGTGCCATAGAACGGCTTCAAAGATTTGGCGGAGACGTGCGAAGCGGTGGACTCCACAACAGTCAACACTTGGTTCGTGCTGGCAAACTCGGCAAATTTGTACCCATCGAGTCTGAACTCCTTCTTCAACGCCTTGCGGGACTTGATCACCTTCTCGAAATCACCGTAGAGCAATCTGTCCAAATCACCGGGGGTCAAAGCCTTGGAGAAGGGGGCATCGTGGATCGTCGTGGCCTTCAAATTGGTGTTACCGAAAGCCGAATCAAATCTGGCGGACAACTCCAACTGACGGTCCCAGTCATCAGCAACTGCAAGCTTAGGATCAGCATCCAGAACTTCGAAATCAGTGTCGTCAACGTTCTCTGGCTCGAACTGTCTCTCGACAACACCGAAATCCTGCTCCTCCTCTTGCAAGAACGAGTCGTCGTTATGTGTCACGAGTCCCAGTGGCACCTTAGCGTCCTCCAAGTACTCGTCATCAGTGTCCATCTCTGACAAGATGTTGGCAGTCTGTGGGAGTCCATCCTCCTCTTCCTCGGCAATGGTCTCCACATGATCGTTCTGCTGACGGGTGTACTGGTACAAATCCTCAGTGATGAAGCTCCCAGGCATGAAAGCCGTCGTGTCAAAGTCGAAAGAGTTGTCCTGTTTCTGCTTCTTGTAGATGAACGTGTCCTCGGTCGGGTTGCTCGACTTGAACGCTGGACGCTTCACATGTTCGGCTTTGAAGAGTGTAGAGGATGGTGCGGCGGCAGCATTGGTGGCAGCGGCAACGGTTGGTTTGCGGGGCTCCTCTCCTTGCTTCTTGAGGTTCTTCAGCTCTTGGTCAACATCCACAACAGCGTCCTCCTCATCCACAAGACCCCAGATGCTAAAATGCTTCACTCTGAACGTCCAGGATCCGTTGATCGGATCATAAGTGATGAACTCCATGTCCTTCATCTCCTTAAGTCTCTTGACAAACAGTCTCAACTCCAGATCCTTCACCTTGGCATCAGTGGACTGGGTCTTGGTCTTGGAGACAGGCATAACCTTCTCCAGGGTGATGGTGGCAGGCACGTTCAACCCAGATCCCAACGGCACGCGTCCATTAGGATACACCTCAACGGTTCCTCTTCTGGCAAATCTCACGACATCCCCAAACAGCTTACCAGCCAAGTTGGCACCAAAAGCGGTGAGGTCAACTGGGAGCTCGAATCTGATGACACCGTACCCCTTGCGGCCAATGGTGAACCCAGAGACTTCGGCAAGTTGTCTGAGCGGGAGTTGTTGGAGTTCCTCAATGGATGGGGAACACCAGTAGTCGTTGTCGTAGGTCTGTGCGAGCTGCACGGCTTCTGGCTCCTTCTCATCCTCAGACTCGTCGAGCTTGACATCATCTTCTTCTTCTTCTTCAATGGCAACGTCACCGTTAGCGAGCTTGCTCTCAGCTGTCTCCTGGATCGTGAGCACAGAATCCTCCTCATGCCCCAGGTATCTCATCTTGCGTGCACCACCGGACTCTCCAAAGATCTTGAGACGTCTAGCCTCGGTTCTGGCTGGGTCAACTTTCAACTTGAGGTAGTCTGTAGCGGTGGATCTTGGAGCTCTGACGGATCTTGTGCTCACTGCACCGGAACCGAACGGTCTGAAGAAGTGTCCTCTTGTCACAGTGGTGGATCTCTCAGATGACTTGTCAGTGTGTGTGGACTGGATCAGGTCCTTCTTTGGAGAGAACAAACCCTCGGAGTTGTACACCTGGGACTTGAGTGTGCTGAATCTGGACCCGAGCTTCTCGATAAGTGAAGATCTCGCGGTCTGGACGATCGGGATCGACGACGATGAGCTGTTCGACAAGGATCTCTTGCGGTTCGCAGCAGTGTTGTGTATCGTCTTCTTTGTCGAGTCCGTCAGAGACTTGGGCAAATCCTTGAAGTTGTACTGCTTCATGGGCGTGGTGTTGAGCATTGGGTTGAAGCTCTGTGTGGAGTTGGAGTTATTGCCAAACAACGATGAGCCGGTCTGTGGAGCAGTGGTAGTGGAGTTTCCAAAGAGACCAGCGGCCTGCTGTGGCTGTGTGGTTGTGGAGTTACCGAAAAGCGATGGCTTTGGAGCAGTGGATGCAGTGTTAGATCCAAAGAGGGATGGTTTTGGAGCGGTAGAAGATGCAGTGTTGGAGCCAAACAACGAAGGCTTGGATGCAGTGGAGTTGCCAAAGAGGCCACCAGATGGAGCTGGAGATGACGTGGCGCTGTTGCCAAAAAGACCTCCGCTAGATGTGTTGGCGTTGTTGTTACCAAAGAGGCCACCGCCGTTGGTGGTGCCAGAGGCAGCGTTGTTGTTGTTGCTGTTGCCAAACAGGCCACCTGACGGTTGCTGGGTGTTGTTGTTGTTCCCAAACAGACCTCCTGTAGATGTGCCGTTGTTGTTGGTCGTATTGGAGTTACCAAACAGACTGCCCGATGATGTATTGGCAGCGTTGTTGTTCGATGATGCGCCAAAGCCAAAGCCATTGGACTTTGTTGCAGTAGCAGGCTTAGCCCCAAAGAGACCGCCGCCATTGGCAGAGCTGTTGTTGGCGTTGTTGTTGGCACCAAACGGTGAGCCGAAAGCTGGGCCCGAGTTGGTGTTCCCAAACATCGCTCAGTGGGGATGGGATCTCTGGGATCGAGGGATGGACGAGTGTTTCGAGCGAGTGTTCGGTGACGAGCGATGCAATCAAAGCCGGGATCAGGCAGGTAATGCAGTCTGCAACAATCAGTGGCTTGGGTGTGTGAACCAGGGAACAACGGGCGGTCGGTGCCTCGAATTGGTGTCCTTTCTGATTCTTCAAAGGGCCCGCTGCTCACAGGGCACCGGAAAAAAAGTGTAAACAAAAGTTGATTTTCGCCATTCCGGGCGGGCCCGCGAAAGTTCGCGAACTGCTTATGTCATCTGCTTACCTAATTGCTTACGTTGTCACTTTAATGTTTTTTTTTTTTCTTTTTTTTTTTCTTGCAGATGGCACAAATTTTTTCAGAGCTCATCACAGCAGCTCTGGTATCAAAGGCCGTCCAACCCACCACAGCGCACTCCCAGCCGCCGCAGCACATCACAACAATGGACATCTCCAAACCGGTCGGGTCTGAGATCGCTTCCGTGGACTTCGGCATCTTGTCCGCGGACGAGATCCGCAAGCTGTCCGCCAAGCAGATCACGAACCCAACTGTGTTCGACAACCTGGGCCATCCCATCTCCGGAGGTCTGTACGACCTGGCGCTCGGTGCCTTCCTCAGAAACCTCTGTGCCACCTGTGGCCTCGACGACAAGTACTGTCCAGGTCACCAGGGCCACATTGAGCTGCCAGTGCCGGTGTACAACCCGCTCTTCTTCAACCAGCTTTACATCTTCCTGAGAAGCGCCTGTCTCTACTGCCACAAGTTTAGGCTCAAAGCACTCGAGGTTCACCGCTACGCATGCAAGCTCAGACTCATACAGTACGGTCTTCTTCTCGAGCTCTCCGAGCTGGACAACATGCACCTCGATTCCGAGTTCGACAACGGCTCCGAGGCCGAGGAGGGCGAGGACGAGTTCAGCAAGAAGCTCGATGATCCAACAGCCGTCAAGGAACTCATCGCAAGACGTAACGAGTTCGTCGAGACCGCCATTGCCAAGGCTCTGAGCGAGGGAAGAACCACTGAGCACGGTGTTCAGACCGCTTCCGTCATGGAGGAGCGTAAGATTGTCATTCACGACTTCTACAAGAGACTCCTCTCGAGAAAGAAGTGTGACAACTGTTCCATGTTCTCTCCAACCTTCAGAAAGGATGGCTTCACAAAGATCTTCGAGAACCCACTCCAGGAGAAGCAGGAGCTCAACAACAGAGTCTCTGGCCAGGCCCGTCAGAACATGCTCAAGAACGGCAAGTCCCAAGACAACACACCTTCCTCTGCCCCTTCCTCCGCTACCAGAGGCTCTAAGTACGTCCTCAGCACAGAGGTCAGAAACATCATGAGAGCCGTGTTCAAGAAGGAGCACAACATCATCAACTTCTTGTTCAACTCCAGACCATCCTCCACCACTCGCATCTCTTCCGACATTTTCTTCCTCCAGGCCGTGGTTGTCCCACCAACGAGATTCCGTCTCCCATCCAAGCTTGGTGAGGAGGTGCACGAGAACTCCCAGAACGAGCTCTTGTCTAAGATCCTTCAGACCTCATTGCTCATCAGAGACCTCAACGACCAGATCTCTACCGTGGAGAAGGACAAGATGACCGCCGAGGACAGAAAGATCACATTCAACAGACTCATGAACGCCTTCGTCACCATTCAGAACAACGTCAACGCCTACATCGACTCCACCAAGAACCAGGACGCCAACTCGGCCCGCACTGCTCCACCTGGTATCAAGCAGGCCTTGGAGAAGAAGGAAGGTTTGTTCAGAAAACACATGATGGGTAAGCGTGTGAACTACGCTGCTCGTTCCGTCATCTCGCCAGATCCAAACATCGAGACCAACGAGATTGGTGTCCCACCAGTGTTTGCCAAGAAGCTGACCTACCCAGAGCCAGTCACCGCACACAACGCCGCCGAGCTCCGTCAGGCCGTCATCAACGGTCCAGACAAGTGGCCTGGTGCTATCCAGATCCAGAATGAGGATGGCCAGCTTGTGTCCTTGATCGGCATGACCTTGGACCAGCGTAAGGCTCTGGCCAACCAGCTTTTGACTCCAACGGGCAACACCTCCCACGTCTTGAACAAGAAGGTGTACCGTCACATCCGCAACAACGATATTGTCATCATGAACCGTCAGCCAACGCTGCACAAGGCCTCCATGATGGGTCACAAGGTGAGAGTGTTGCCAGGTGAGAAGACTCTGAGATTGCACTACGCCAACACCAACGCCTACAATGCCGACTTTGACGGTGACGAGATGAACATGCATTTCCCACAGAACGAGAACGCCAGAGCTGAGGCTATGAACTTGGCCGACACCGACTCTCAGTACCTCACGCCAACATCCGGTGGTCCTCTCAGAGGTTTGATTCAGGACCATATCTCTGCCGGTGTCTGGATCACCAACAAGGACTCCTTCTTCACCAGAGAGCAGTACCAGCAGTACATCTACAGTTGTATCCGTCCTGAGGATGGTCACTCTACCAGAACCAAACTCGTCACTGTTCCACCTGCTGTGTGGAAGCCAATCCCACTGTGGACTGGTAAACAGATCATCACCACCGTGTTGCTCAACATCACTCCAGCTGACAAGCCAGGTATCAACTTGCTCTCCAAGAACAAGGTGAAGAACGAGTACTGGGGTAAGGGTTCTAAGGAGAACGAGGTTCTCTTCTACAAGGGTGAGTTGCTGTGTGGTATCTTGGATAAGTCCCAGTACGGTGCCTCTCAGTACGGTATTGTCCACTCCTTGCACGAGGTGTACGGTCCATCTGTCGCTGGTAAGGCTCTTTCCGTGCTTGGAAGACTTTTCACCAACTACATCCAGAACACTGCCTTCACATGTGGTATGGACGACTTGCGTCTTACCGCTGAGGGTAACCAGTGGAGAAACGAGATCTTGCTCACTTCTGTCGATGTCGGTCGTGTTGCTGCCGCTGAGGTTACCAACTTGGAGTCCTCTGTCAAGCCTACAGACCCAGAGTTCTTGAGAAGATTGGAGGAGGTGTACCGTGATGACAACAAGGCTGGTATCCTCGATGCCGTGACCCAGTCCAAGGTGAACGCCATCACTTCTCAGGTTGTCTCCAAGTGTGTCCCAGACGGTACGATGAAGAGATTCCCATACAACTCTATGCAGGCCATGGCTCTGTCCGGTGCTAAGGGTTCGAACGTTAACGTGTCCCAGATTATGTGTCTTCTCGGTCAGCAGGCCTTGGAGGGTCGTCGTGTGCCAGTGATGGTGAGTGGTAAGACCTTACCTTCGTTTAAGCCATACGAGACCGATGCCAGAGCTGGTGGTTACATCAAGGGCCGTTTCTACTCCGGTATCAGACCACAAGAGTACTACTTCCATTGTATGGCTGGTCGTGAAGGTTTGATTGATACTGCCGTCAAGACTTCCAGATCCGGTTACTTGCAACGTTGTTTGACCAAGCAGTTGGAGGGTGTCCACGTCTCGTACGACAACACTGTCAGAGACGGTGATGGCACTTTGATCCAGTTCCTCTACGGTGGTGATGCCGTTGATGTCACCAAGGAGTCTCACATGAACCAGTTCAAGTTCTGTATTGACAACTACGACGCCATGCTCTCCAAGTACAACCCAGGTGATTTGATTGACCACTTGGACACTGAGGCTGCTGCTAAGTACGCTAAGAAGGTGAAGAAGGCTGCCAAGAAGAACAAGGACCTGACCAAGTACGACCCAGTGCTTTCTGTCTACAACCCTGCCAAGTACTTGGGTTCTGTCTCTGAGAAGTTCGACGCCAAATTGGACGAGTTCATCTCCAAGAGTCCTGAGTTGCTCGAGAAGGCTGGTATCTCTGACAAGAAGTTCCGTGCTTTGATGCAGTTGAAGTACATGCGTTCCTTGATCAACCCTGGTGAGTCTGTCGGTATCATTGCCTCGCAGTCCATCGGTGAGCCATCCACACAGATGACCTTGAACACCTTCCATTTCGCTGGTCACGGTGCCGCTAACGTGACATTGGGTATCCCTCGTATGAGAGAGATCATCATGACGGCTTCTGCTTCCATCAAGACACCACAGATGACACTTCCAATCAGAGATGAGGTTGACGATGACATGGCTGATGCATTCTGCCGTTCTGTCCAGAAGGTTATGTTCTCTGAGCTCGTTGATCACGTCACTGTCACTGAGACTTCTGGTGAGGGTGCAAACCCAACCCGTTCCTACGACATGCACTTTGAGTTCTTCGAGAAGGATCAGTACCTCCAGGAGTACGACGTGTCTAAGGAGATGCTCGAGCAGACTCTTGTTGAGAAGTTCTTGAGAACCTTGGAGCTCTTCATCTCGAAGGAGGTGAAGAAGCAGAAGAAGCCAAACTCTGCATCCTTGCCTGAGATTGGTAAAGCTGTTCCAAAGTCCCAGACCCAGCTGGCTGCTGATGAGCGTCCTTCTAAGGGTGGTGACGACGAGGAGGATGCTGATGACGAGAAGCAGCGTTCCAAGACCAAGCAGTCTGTCTCTTACGACGAGCCAGATGATGACGAGATTGAGACTATGAGAAGAGGTGAGAAGTCTGACGAGGACATGGACTCTGACTCCGACTCTGACAGTGATTCCGACTCGGACTCTGACAGTGACTCTGAGTCTTCTCCAGCTCCATCCAAGAAGTCTTCTTTCTCCTCTTCTTACAACTTCACAGACATGTCCAAGAAGGCCCGTGACCGTCAGTCCGCTATCTTGTCCTCTCACAACTTGATCACCAAGTTCAACTTTGACGATGAGAATGGTCAGTGGTGCCACGTACGTCTTGAGCTTCCAGCCGAGACTCAGAAGTTGTTGATGGTGAACATTGTTGAGGATGTGTGTCGCCGTGTTGTGGTGAAGGAGGTTCCAAACATTGGTCGTTGTTTGCACCCACAGCCTGAGAACGGTAAGCGTGTCCTCACCACAGAGGGTGTCAACTTCCAGGCCATGTGGGATCAGGATGACTTCATTGACGTGAACGGTATCACCTCCAACGATGTTGCCGCTGTGTTGAGAACCTACGGTGTCGAGGCTGCCAGAAACACCATCGTTAACGAGATCCAGAACGTGTTCGGTCGTTACGCCATCACAGTGAGCAGCCGTCACTTGGATCTCATTGGTGATATGATGACCAGAGAGGGTACATACTTGGCCTTCAACCGTCAGGGTATCGACTCCTCCACTTCCTCCTTCATGAAGATGTCCTACGAGACTACATGTCAGTTCTTGACGAAGGCTGTGTTGGACGGTGACAGAGAGAAGTTGGAGAGTCCTTCTGCTCGTATTGTGTTGGGTAAGCTCTCTGGTGTGGGTACTGGTTCCTTCGACCTGTTGGCCAAGATGCCTGAGGACGCTTGATGGTGACGTTGTTGCTGTACTTGTATATTAAAAATTGGCTCCATTGATGAAAAAGAAAATGCATATACTAATCTAGATTACCTGTTTCTATAGGCTGACCATCATAGTTGAGCATATGTGACAAGTGGACTGACAACAAGATGTTGTGTATATGGAATCAATGCGGTGGTGTCCAGGTTAACTTTAGAGTGTCCGGGTGTTTTCGTGAATGTCCGGGTGTAGGTCCGGGTGTAGGTCAGATCGGCCCTTCTAAACTATTTCCTAGGGCGATGAGGAATTAGATTTTGCAATCTTGGGTATTTTTCCTATAATATTTGGGCTCGTTCAAGTATTTTAGAGCTATCAAAACCTTCAAATAATTTTGTTTTTGTTTTGAAAATCTTCTAGTACGATTTGAAATTTTAGATTTGTGAACTTCAGATCATTTTCTGGTACAGTTTTCAAATTTTGCTTAAAAATCTCTAAAAAGAGCACATAGTAGACAAAATATAGTCATAAGGTTCATTTGTATGCTTGTAAAATTTTCATTGGATCAAAATTGGCCCCATAATACCAAAAATTGAGTGAAGCAGGCAAAGTCCGCGAGACGTTGAGTCAACGCGGAGTCACCTTCAGAGCTCTTATAACCACCAACAGGAACTATGGCATGCCTGTGGGAGATGCACAAGAGAGTCCACCAGGGATCCATGCGACTCCGTGTAATATTCAGCGCGTACGAGATAGCTGATGAGCACCAGATATTGTAATGTCGATGCGCAGACGGCACATGAGCTACTTAGGGTCGTCACTACAAGCGGTTGAAGATTAGAGATAAAGTGTTGATAAACGCTAATCCCTCTGGGCATAAATGGAATAAGAAGAAATAATAAGAAGATAACTGAGAGCCAGCCTAATTAGACACAGAGTCGAACATCTTCAAGTTGAAAAAGCTGCGGCGTTACTACAACAGCAACGGCCACATGCGACAAATCAATCAAGTAGTACGGTGACTCTCCAAGCAGACTTTGGACAAAGTGGAGGAGATACCTTCACCCTGGACCAGCTTGATCTCAGCAACCAAGTACTTGCGAGTAGCAAAGTCATACTGTTCACCAGGACGAAGCATACCGTCAACGACATCAATTCCCATGTTGAGAAACGAATGATCACCCGAAGTCTCAGGACACGAGAGAGAGACTTGAACAACACCACAAGGAGTGTTGCAGAGGGATGGAGAAGGGATACCACCGTTGTTCAACTTGACCTGAGTGGAAGAACTAGCAGAGATGCGCTTGACACAATCAATGGTGACATGGAAGTGGTCGTAGCCCTCGAAGGTGAAAGCCACAGAGACAGCAAAGGAACCGTCACTTCTGACGTCGGAGCGGGTGACAACATAGTGGATCTCCTTGTCAGCGAGGACGGTCAAGGTCTGTGGAGCACTGTAGTCACCAGCAGCAGACAATAACTGAACAGCAGAAGGATCTGGAGATGGAAGGCTGACATCACCAGCCGGAGCGCCCGTTGGGTTGAAGTTACCGTAGACAACAGACACTTTATCGATAGTGACAGGGATGGAAGTCGAGAAGTCTTTGTGGAGTTGGTCCGCCTTGTGGATCGCCTTTCCCACCTTGACCGCACTGTTGCTGTATTTAGCGAGAGCTTTGAGAGAAGGAGTCATTTCTGCGTGAGTTGAATTGTGGTGTGAATAGCAAAGACATCCACTGAATCTCAGAAAGAGCGTTTGGCTCCTTTTATATGTCAGATCACTTCAAAAATGTCCACTAGTGCTTGTATCTCCCACACATTGAGCTTGTTTCCAGTCAAGGAGGTCAAGATCGACGGTAACCAGTCATCCAAAATCAAACGGAACAAGGGAACAAGGTACCGATGTCTGGCAAGAACAAGGTTATTCAGGCAGATCTCAGATACTAGGGCTCCAGGTCCATTGGCCTTTTCGATGGGCCACCATCGTTCTATCGTGACTCCCAGGGACAGGTAATAGCCCCTTGTCCTTACGACTCTTGAGCCTACTCACCAAACTCTATTTAACAAGGAGCAGAGATCTACAGAGAACCACAAGGACATGTCTCACATCAACAAGCCCCCCTGCCAATGGTGTACTCCTTTGATCAGAAGTTTTGGCCAATCAGAACTCTCAAGAAGACAAGCCCGTACGGTACCAGATCCCTTAAGTACGTGCAGTCTGAAGCTTCCCGAGAACAAGCCCAAGTAAAGGCTGATCATTACCCCGCGCTAATCAGGCCAGCAATGAACACACAAAAATCAACGGCACTAGTAGACTGACAGTGCTCAACTTAGAGTACTGGAAGGGCCCAAGAGTATTGCCAGAGGGCAGCTGAGCACCCACGTCCAGGTGCCGAGTGCCCAGTGCCCAGTGCCCGGAAGGCGAAAGCAGCCAACGTCCGACGAATCCCGAGAAAAGATGAGGACAACAAAGGCATCACTTTTCTGGGAGGGACCAAACCCTCTGTCTCACAAAGGGCTTGTTTAAGTGAACCTCATTTGGAGCTTTTGCTGAAGGTATCGAAAACAAAATTGCCCATATCTAGCCCAGGCCTAACGGTGGAAGGCAGTCATGTTTCCACCGCACCCCACCGAGCTGTGCCTCAATATTATATTATACAAGGATATGAATAAAGAGCAAAGAAACGTGTAATTGAGAAATCTAGATCCTTGATCTAACCCAGACATCACGACGATTGGTGACCCTGGATCAGTATTTGGAGAAGCTTGCTCGAATCCTGGACTTTCTCATCCACTTCAAAATGGAGATCAACGTCAATCAGCAGATGGGAGAAGTTGGTGAAGTCGTAGGCCGAGTCCAAGAACCCGGTGCTGTTCCACCCGATATTCTGGCCATTACCGTCATCAAAGGGAGACTGCAGGTTCTTGCGGTAGAAGTTGATCTTCAAAGAGTCGAGGGGGACGTTGAAGTTGAAGCTCTGGACAGTGGTAGATGTTGGATCGATCTTCTTCACCTCGAGCTTGGTGTCCATGAGGCCTGTAGTCTTGTCATAGGCACAGGTGACAACCCAGAAGAACAACTCCTCATACCCATGGAAGTAGACGTTGAAGGACAGCTTGAACGAACCGCCTGGAGAGACCGTAGCCTGTGTCACCGTGTAGGCCAGATCCTTGACACGGGTCATCCCATAAGGAGGTCTGAACGAGTTGAGGGAGGCCCAGTCCTGAACGGCCAGTCTGGTTGGTCTTGTTGCCAACGGTGCCGTTTGGTATGAGTCCGACTCCGGGGAAGGTGGTGTCTCGTAGGAGTACGATCTCGAAGAAGCATAGGGAGAGATGTTGCCTGGGAATCTCTCCTCGGTGTGGAGGTGAGCAAAGTCCCAAAGTGGTTCAGTTGTTGAAGAGACGGAGTCGATAACCAGCGGCATCACAAGGGTCTGCTGACTGTCCATACCAGCCCCAATGATTGGCAGTCTGGAGAGGAATCTCGATGTACTTGGTTTTCTGGAGACGGACTTCTTGGATCCCATGGTGAGTAGTAGCGATAGTGGTTGAGTTAAGGAGATACCATCAGAAGATGAGGGGCCTCATCGACATTTATACCCACCACAGAGCCTCCTCGTTCCCTGATGGCGAAGCTCTGATCCTTGGACTAATCCTTGTTCGTTGGGCAAACCCGGCTCCGCCGCCTTCCTTCCCAATTGCCTCAAAATTTCTAATAAATTTGAGGGAGCGAGTTCATCTGTGACTAATATTGAAGTATAAGAGTGCTGAGTGGTGAGATCGAACTTCAAAGACACTAACCGCTGCTAAAACCTGGCAGAAGCTGAACGAGATCCGAAGGACCCACCGCCGATCACAGCTTCAATCATGTGGTGTCCGGGTGTCATGGTTAATCCGCGAATCCTCGCGATTTTCCGCGAACTCGTTTGAGACGCCAACAACGGTCTGCCCCAGGTTGATTGATGTCTACAAAGTCGTTGCAATGAGGGTCCTCACGTGGTCGAGTCAAGGATGAACTTGCCAATCTCAACAAGAACCTCCGCAGCTTCCCGTGTATCAAACTGCTCAGAAGTATCTTTGGCTCTTTCACCAGAGAGAAGGACTTTGGCGAGAGTGCAAGGATCATCTCTAGGGCCCAAGATGTCAACGGTCATGAGCAAGTAGTGAGTCAACTTTCTGTGTGGGCCTTGATCGGACTCACAGTTATCATTGTGATCAACTGTCTCCTTCACAGTGGTCTTAGTGGAGAAGGATACCTTGACTCGATTGTGTACCGCGTTGTTCGTTGGATGGATGTTGCCGATGTAACCTTTCTTTACCTTCACCCTGGTGGTCTTCAAACCAACAGCCTTGACGTAGAAGCAACAAACCTCAAGATGATAGTTAATACCCAGTGGTCCAGGGAGCCTGACAATGTATGAGATGATGAAGGAACCATTGGAGAGGAATTGCGCCTGTGTGACGATGCTCCAGAGCTCTGGTTCAGGCTGGAGCCCATGAATACATGATTCAAGGGCCAGCGTGTCTTCAATAGCGACAATGTCTTGGACGCACGTGTTGTTTGGATTGGTCAAGACGGGTGGTTCCATCTCGGGGCAGTTATTTGCCGATTTGAATGGGCATGGGAAGAACGATGAGAGGGCCTTATCAAAGTGGAGAGGGAAGACAGGGATATCGGACTCAAACGTCTCCTTAGATTGCTTCCCTTTAGAGAAAGTGCTCTTGATCCTCTCCTTAAATGATGGCATGGCATTGATTTAAGTGTCTGAGTTAGAGCGTCCGCGGATGTGTGAGTGGGCAAATTGGCTCACATTTATATCTATGGGGACCAAACCCGAACAAGGGTACTTGCATTCCCGATCACCCCGAGAAATTTCGCAGGGCACTTCTCCCGAAAGAGGGTTACACATGTCTGTCATAGATCAATGTACTCTGAGCGACACTAACTAGCTTTGCTTCCACCAACACCACCCGCTATGGAACCAGCAGTTGTTAGGACCAAGGCAACTATCCCGCCCATCTTCCAGCTCCTTTGTTTCACCTTCTCTGCCTTATGGCCCTTCACCAAGATATCCAGGACTTTGGTAGGCTCGCCTTTCCCCTGATCGATCTTCACCACCATAAGCAAGTGGCTGAAGAGCTCAATGTAGTCTAACTCTTGCTTATTCTCAGCAGTGCCGGCCCCTTGACCCTGGCTGAAGAGCTCAACATCAAGTTCACCGAACGGAGTGATATAGTCTTCTGGGACGTTTGGAGGTGAGCCCCTTCTTCACTTTCACCGTCGTAGATTTCAAGCCAACCTCTTTGAAGTAGAGACAGGATACCTCAAGATGGATTGTGCCTTTTAGCAGAGCCCCAAACACCACAAAGAATAAGATGCTCAACGATCCGTCTGCTCTGAGCTGGGCGTGAGTGACGATAACTGAGAGATATGGGTCTGAGGACAGATTGCTAGGCATGGAGGTGATACCTTCAGTTGCGAGAAGCTTTTGTGAGTGGATTGAGTCCTGAGAGGGGGATGGTGCTGCCGTGAAGACGTCCTCTGAAGGGCCGTCGAATGTGAGTGCCTGGTACTCTACCTCGGCGGAGTCAAGGGTCAAGCGACATTCGGGATCTTTCTCTAGAATTTTCCAAAGATCGTTCTCTTTCACTTTTGGCATTGTTGATTTGCAAATCACTGAACGAACTGGCCACTGGGATGGCACGATTGAACATTTTATAGCATCTAAGTTTGGCTGAGGAGGCCTTGTTCGGTCTGCCCCTCACACCATGCAGCCTTATGTGGGAGAGAGCAACCCGTTATGCTCCCCATCATGTGTGCGGAAATGGAGACGATTGGAGGTACGTTGCCCGCTGAATTGGAGAGAAGACTTCGTGCCGATGACTGTTCCCGAGCATGAGCATCCAGAAAAGGCACCGACCAAACGATCAGAACCCCTCTCATAACAACATTGCGTACACACAGTCCAATGAGTCTTGTATGAAATACAGGCGGTTTTCAGGAGCTGAACAAGGCCCCTCTGGCCGCTGATCTCTACGCGCGCGGGGAGAACAAGGGGTACGCAACCGCCGGCCCGACGGTAAATCCCAGAGCACCCCCTCGACCGTTAGCTCAGAAACGTTCGATTTACTGGACCACTGCCATCTTCATTTGTTCAGATGGTGTTGTTTGGTTAAGACAGAATGATTGATTATATTGGATCTCAAAGTTAGATCCCACAAGCTAAAGACATAATCAGATAAAAGAAACAAGGAAACAACTTCAGAAACCAGCAAAGTCAGTAGACCCTCATTCTGCGTGGGTGCAAGAACCCTCTGGAGAGAACGTAACGATCCTCGCCATTATCCACGAGAGTGTACTCATTGGTAGACCCGGAAGTTCTCATTGTAGCCGACCCCTGTTGCTCGGCAGGATTGACAAGCTTCTTGGAAGAGTCATGGCCCGATACGAGCACTTCAGCGAGGTTCCGAAGCTCCTCCCTCCCTGCGGTCTTTGTCTTGAGCTCGATAGTCATTTGCATGCATCCGAATGTCGAGAAGTTATAGCGTGATGTCTCCGTCGGCTTGGACGTAGTAGAAAACGTGGTCTTGACCCAGGTAATGAACTTCCCAACATAAATGGCCAATTTCACTTGATCTGATGAGTTCTGTTCAGCAACAGTGGTCAATGAGTTCTCCTTTCTCACTAAATCCGACGAGCTCTGTTCAGCGGAACGTGACTGGTTCTGGTTCCTTTCCTTGCACTCAAACTTCACAATAACGCTGTCCAGGGGGATGTTGGCACTAAAGCTCTGTGGTTCCTTAGACGTCGAGTCCACCTTGATGACCTTGACATCCGTCTTCAAGAAGCCTCTAGTAGCGTCGTAAGTGCAAGTCACTTCCCAGTAGAACAACTTCTCATACCCGCTGAAGTTGACGGTGTACACCATGGTGAAGTCACCCGAATCCTCATAGATAGCAGTGGTGACACAGTACGTGACTTTATTGCCACTTGGTATTCTCAGAGTGGAGTGGTCCGTTCCCAAACTGGAGACGAAAGTAGAAGAACTCGATCCAGCGGTGCTTGGTCTAGTGGCTCCACCTCCCAATTTGGACCCGATGTAATCGATAACGACAGGAACAGGGGTCTTGTCCGGATCAACAGCCTTCTCACTCCTCAAGTAGGACAGAAGGTACACGACGATAAAGATGACATAGAAGCCCACCCCGCACCAGGAGACACCCATGGCGCCCTTCTTCAACTGACAGTCTTTGGACAGCTTGGCGATGAGGTTTTGGTTCTCGATGTAAGTGTCCAGGTCCAGGCCAGAGATGGTGAACTCTGTGACGTTGAAGACGGTGAAGAAGTCACCGATACCCTCGTTGAGATCGTCGAGGAGCGTGGTGTTGGTGATGTTGGTGAGCTCGAAGAGTGCGGCGTCGTTGTTGTACATCGAGTCCTCAAAGGTATAGGCGTCGTCGAACTCGGAGGTGATGTTCTCGTAATCTGTCTCGGAATACTGGTCCAAGAGGGACTCCACGTCGTAGCAATCCCAGCTGCCGTAGTTGACAGAGTACTTGACGCCGGAGGTGATCCACAGGGCGAACTGCGTGGCCTCGGTGATGTACTGGGCGGTGGTCAGGGCCTTGAAGTTGTCGTCACCAAAGATGTGGTCACTGAAGAACATGATGGTGGTGATAACCGGCGAGATGACGGCGGTGACGAGGGCCACGGTACCAGTGGATCCAGTCGAGGTGGAGATGTCGATGTAGGACTCGCCATCAGTGGTGGTGGAGCTGGAGAGCGATGTAGCGGAATTGGTCTCTGTGACGATAGCCTTAAGCGTTCCCGTAAGGCCCAGAAGAGTGATAGCACAGAAAAGGATCATCATCTTGGCCAGACCACCCCACACGTCGAGGTCGGCCAGCTTGGAGAGCAGCCAGGAGCCGGATTTCTGGTCCTGCTTGGCCTTGAGCTTCTTCTTCTTCGAGTCGGTCATTGTCGGTGGATACGGCGACTCAAGAGGAGACTGGACAGCCCACAGACAGTGAACATTGGAGGTTTTATACCGCACCGTGACGAGCAGAACGACATACCAAGAGGCATCTGTGGTGCCATGGGTGCCTTGTTCTCCGTTTTGAGTTTTGAGGCGCCTCACAGAGGACAAGGCCGACAAGGCCAACAAGGCCGATGGCGCTGCAGATAAGCTCGCATATCCCGGTGGCACTGAAGAACATATACAGAACCACTGGCTTTCCACGGTGAAGCCTTGGGTGCGGAGGTGGGCGAAAGATCTCGACTTCCAGCAGTTCTTTGGAAGATAAGCGTTTAAGTAGGGCTCGTAACCCACCTGGACACCACATCATAGAGGAGGGAGGATAGGCATATGAAGCCTCAAGTCCCAGCCAGGGCCAGCTGATATGTCCATGAAGATCCCCACACGATGCTGAATGCACTGCAAAAGACAGCAGGCACGCTTGTGTAACAGAGAACAAGGCCCCAGCAACCGCACCGGCGCTCCCATTGGCTGATCTGGGGAGAACAAGGGTCTTGTGCTTGACGCGCGGCGTGCAGATTGACAGCGCTCGTACAGGACCTCGGCCAGCTACATATCAGTAAGTGTGACCTGTGACAAAACCCTCAGTAGATTGGACTAGACATGCCTTGGTCTGAGCTTGTTCCTACTGCATGTTCCCTTGTCCAAGGTGAAGGGGCAGCGGTAAGCTTGAGCTTATCAGTGATGGGGGTGTTTGCCCCTTGGCTTGCCCTACGTACCCTCCTAACTCGTCCTTTTTGCACTTTCGAAACCTCTAGCACAGAACAGGACCACATGGATGAGACTTACTAGGGCGTGCTTTCCTCTATGATATGTACACGTTTTTGTGATGTTTATGCAAGGAAATAGAGCTCATAATATCTAACATATGTGGCTCATCCTAACACCCTCAACCTTCTTGGAGAAAGACAGCTTCTTGGAATGATGTAGCGAGTCTCTCCAGTAACAGGAACGAGGTTATACTCGAGCTTAGGTTCGTCGTCTTGAGTGCCCTTGAGTGATTGCGGCTTATCAGTGTAGTCTTGGAGAGGAGAAGATGCATGGTGCATTACATACCAGTCTTCAGGCTCGTACCCTACTGATACATGTGGCTTGGAATCGACGCTCTTCTCCTCATCACATCGGTCTCTTGGAATCCTTCTCAAGGCTCGTTCATGGCCAGTGATGACGATCTGGGCAAGATCTGTGACACACGTGTCACCAAATTCCCTCTTCACGATAGTCAAGTCCATCAGGAGACACCCAAAGTTCTTGAAGTCATACGTTGATAGAGTATCTGTGCGATTATCACCAGACAATCTTTCAAACCAGAAATTTCCACAGGACTTCTGATCTCCACCTGTCTCGAGTCCTTTTTCTTCTCTCCTCTTTGTCTTGAACTTGACCCTGACGTCACTCAATGGGACATTGGACCGGAATACCTGTCTCATGGAGACGCCAGGAACAACCTTCTCCAAACTCAGCATAGTCTCCAAACTCTCTGTGGCCCTATCATAGTCACAGGTTACCACCATGAAGAAGTGATTCTCATGTCCAAAGAAAGTCACCAAGAACTGTACAGTGAACGATCCATCGAGTCTGATGATTGCCTGCGTAACAGTGTAGATCACCTTGTCATCACGTACGAACCCCTCATGGTGAGCCTTGGACTCATGATCTCCCTCCACAAAATCAACGGCAAAAGGAAAATCATCCTCATTTACACAGGATTCCTCTTGAAAACAAGATAGGACATAGACAACCCCAAAGAGGAAGTACAACCCCACCCCGATCCACGACACGACAAACGCGCCCTTCTTCAACTGACAATCAAACGACAAGTTGGCAATGAGCCTCTGATTGTCAATGTATCCATCTATACTCAGCCCTGACACCGTGAGACTTGAGACTTCCAACGCGTCAAAGAAATCGCTCATACCTTCATTGATCTCCGTGAGCATCGTCGTGTTTGTGATCCCTGTTACGAGTGAGATGGAGTCCATCGAGCCCGAGAGTGTAGTATCCACGGTGAAAGCTTCGTTGAAGAGCATAGTGATGTTGGTGTAGTTCCCTCGAGAATACTGCTCTAGCAATTTGGTAGGATCGAAACAGTCCCAGTCCGCATAACTCGTGGTATACTTCACAGCGGAGACGACCCAGAGTGCAAACTGCGTGAGTTCAGACAGAACTTGTGGCAATGTAAACATAGACAGGTGTGCCTCGCCCACAAAACACTACCCCACTCAACACCGGAGTGATCACAGACGACACCAGTGACATGACTCCCGTAGTCCCCAACGACGACGAGATGTCGATGTATGCCGTCCCATCCGTGCCCGAGGAGCTCGTGAATGAGGTTGAAAGCGATGTGGTGATGAGTAGAGAGCGTAGCACTCCTGTGAGCCCGAGCATAGTGATGGCTGAACACATGATCAGGAGCTTGAGTGCGCCGCCCCATACGTCGATGTCTCCAAGACGAGAGCAGAGCCATTGGAAGGCGGTCTTATGGTCTTTGGTGGTGAGTCTGGAGGACATTTCTGGTGAAAAGGAGATGGATGATATGTGTGTTTATGAAGAGGAGCCGCCGACTTGGTTCATTCCCCCCAGGGCCCTCGTGCCTGTAAACCCTGGGTCCGTGTGTGCCTTGAGGCCCCTGTCGAGTGGGTAGCTCTTACCCTCGCATTGGGTGCTTCAGTGATAGGTCCTTCGATCAGTGATGAGTGTGGTGGGTGGTAGAATGTTCGGTAATACGCAGAGGCTTCCCATTCCCTCCAGAAATACCCATTGCACCACTCCATCAACAAAGAACCAAAGGCACGTTCTGGGGTAGTGCATTTAAGTGCCCCTACCAGCTCACGTGACAATAAACTGGTGTCCGGGTGTGCGATCACCCTTTCGGGACGGCGGGCTCTCGGGCTCTCCCTGGGGCTTTTTCGAGAGGAGGAGGAGGAGGAGGAGACAACTGTCAACACCTGGGCGCAAGGGCGAAGCTGATCCCACGGATTGAGCACCCAATTTGCAGAGAAATCGCGAGACACACCATCTCAGATGTCGACCACAGAGGCTGCGAAGCACGAGCGGCTGCTTGGCCGCATCACCAACGTGCAACAGCTCGAGAAGTTCATCCGCGCCGTTGAGACCAGCGAGGCCGCGTTGAGGGAGGAGCTGGACGGATACATCGACTCTCGGACCCATCAGCAGGAGGCCAGACGATTGGAGCTGGCACGTACGGAGCTCTCGACCTCGCTGAACACCTCGAGCTCGTTGGTGGATCTCTTGAGCAGCGCTGGGTCGCTGGCTTCGAAGATCACAGCTAGGGTCAGGCTCCTCGATGCTGAGAGATCACGGGTCAGTGAGACTGCACACTACGTGAGCCAGGTGAAGGAGTTGAGATCTAGCATCCTGGCTGCCCATTCTGCATTGGACCAACGTGATTGGGAGACTGCTGCGAAGGCCATTGGCAAGATACGAAGCCTGCCGATCCAGGGTGATTTCATCAACACGGTGGTGCCATCGACAGATGTCCCAGATTCCCCTGACGTTGCAGTGGAGAAGTGGGTCGACGAGCTGACAGATCTGTTTGCCCGTGAGTTCAACAACGCCGCAGAGTCAATGGACACTGAACAACTCACGAGATTCTTCTCCCTTTTCCCATTGATTGGGAAGGCCAATGTCGGGTTGGACTGTTACTCCAAGTTCATCTGCAACATCATCGCATCGCAGAGCAGACTCATCATCACCAACCAATCACAACAGAACCTCAACGGGTTCTACCCAGCTGCACTGATGCGCTTGCTGGAGATTGTCTCGAAGATGCTCAACCAGCATTCGCACGTCATTGCCAAGTACTACGGGATCTCACATATGACAGGGATCATTGAGAGAGTGGAGAGGGAAACAGACTCACAGGCCGGTCTCATCAGTGATACATTCTACGATCAGAAACGCATGGCCAGGGTCATTGACCAGGTGCAGTCGTACAAGTTTCCATACTTGAACAGCATTGCCACATCCTTGTCTGGGAGAAGTTCACCGTCACCGAGACAGAGCTCAGAGTTTGGAAGACACAGCGAGGACGGGATCTCCATTGCAGAGGTTGGTGATCTTGCCACTGAGATCTCGTCGTTCTTGCACTATTGGTCATTGTACTGCAAGTTCATCGCCGTTAAGTGGAACGAGTACCAAGGTCTCCCACAGGATGAGCTCAAGCTCCCAAAACCGATCATCGAGAGCACATTCTCCAGAAAAGTGCAGTCCAAGCTTCTTCCAACGTTTGAAGTGTTCAACATTTTCCACATTCGCAGATCGCTCGAACAGGCTTTCCAGATTGAAGAGCTGCCAGATCTGGATCCACTGATTTCCAACCACAAGACTGTTGCACCAGACCCAACACCGGTCTCATCCGCCATGGATGATTTGGTGATGGTCTTGGCCACATCGCTCAAACAGGCAATTGCCACAGGCCAGCCTATCACAGTGAAGAACATCGTTTCGCAGATCCGCAAGATTTTGGAGCAGGATTATATCTCCACACTACACAAACGACTCCGTGACTTCCAGCCAAGACAGAACACAGTGCTGACGCTCTCGAGCACACAACAGCAACAGCAGCAGCAACATATTGCAGCAAGACAGAACAATACGATGGGAAGCATCTTCATGAGAGGTGCTAATGCCCTGAACCAGATCGCTGCTGGGGATGAGACGAGGTTGCACACGTACTTGATCCTATTGAACACTCTCGGCGTTGGTGCGTCGTACTTGTCTAAGATTGTGGAACAGAGCTGTGCCCTCTTGGAAAGAGACTATCCATTCGGGACGGATGGTTCCAAGCTCGAGACTATCTTGAAGCATTTGGAGAGCACGTTTGTATCGATGTCCAATGAGGTGCTTGACGAGAACATCCAGATCCTGTTCAACCAGACGATGAAGACCAAGTTGAAGGTTTTGTTGACGGACTGCTTCAAAGAGGTGAACTACCTGATCAGCTCGTTGGACGAGGAGGAGAACACAGTGACGAGAAGATTCCATGAGCAGTGGAGCGCCCTGATCTCGCCATACATCAAGGTGATGGACCCACGGATCTACGACAAGTTCGTGTCGACGATTGTGGCCTCGCTATCGCATCTGCTCGAGCGCAAGCTCTGGAGTCTGGAGAAGAACATCAACGAACTCGGTGCCATCAAGCTCGAGAGAGACTTCAGCGGACTCATTGGCGAGATCACTAAGAACAGATACAACCTGAGAGACAAGTTCCTGAGAGTAACACAGATCATCCTGATTCTCGGGTTCGACGACGAGGACGACGAGGTGGACATGAACTGGGTGCTGACGCCGACTGAGCGCCAGAAGGCCCGTTTCCTGCGCGTGGATAGAAAATGAAAATGAACACACACAGATAGAGACCGCGTTGTGTCCCGTACCGAGCGCATGAACAACAACATCACCAAAACAAATTGAAGCCCAACCCACCAACCACCACTGCCCCAACGGCCCAGCCACCCAATGCGCGAGTACATGGACTACGTTCTCAGGTCGTTCTACCGCGCGTCGGGCTGGAACGAGGACAACTCGTACGAGAACATCGTCGCCACCAGCGACGCGCTCATCGACTTCCCCATCCACACGGACGTGCGCCTGTGCGTGGCCTCCAAGTCGTCCAACCACACAGCCACACAGCTCACCCTCAACAATGCCGGCGCCATCAACGGCTCCCTCGCGTACCTCTACACCTCCGCCTCTCTCCGGGACGTCTGGGGCACCAGAGAGCTCTCGCTGCAGGACGCCATTGCCGGGTACAGAGTCATACGGCCGCCACCGCCGCCTCAAGGCCGGCGTCCACGGGCCAAGGTCCCGCTCCACTCGCTCTACTACGGCAGGATGTACTTCCCCGGGTCAGCTTTGGAGGCAATGGTGGTCAAGCGGGTGAGCCAGACGTCGCAGCTGCTCGTCAAGTGCGTGAGCAACGAGCGGCTCAAGAACAACGGGACCATGACGTTCTACTGGCAGAAGGACACGGGGAGGTTCTGCCGGGAGTACATCTTCTCGACGAACGAGGCCCTCTTGGGGTTCAGGTGCCTGTACAACTTCCGCCAGGGTGCTGAGCGGCTCAACACGGCGCTCTACAACAACTCGTCGCTCTCGTTGGGGGCAGAGGTGTGGTACGGTGCCCTCAACATGTCCCCGGGGCTCTCCACCACCATCAGATACGCCACACAGTCCACGTACACGGGGAAACCACTGACGATGATGCTGGCGTGCAACCCGATCCTGGGACACATCTCCTCGACGTACTCTGTCAAAACGAGCATCAACTCCACCTTCTCCTCCCGCTACGACTTCAACATCTACTCGTACAACTCTGACCTCTCCTTCGGGTGTGAGTTGTGGAGAACCACGGGGAACACCACGTCGACACCACTGCCACCCAAGAAGATCGATCCGAGCCTGGGTCCACATTCGTCCCATGGGGAGGAGGACCAGACGGTGATTGAGGCGTTTGAGAGCATCTGCAGAGACACGGACTACTCGAGCGTGGTGAAGCTGAGCACGTCGCTCAATGACAAGGAGGTGAAGCTAATGTGGGAGGGCAAGTTCAAGGATTTCCTCCTCTCCGCGGGCACGGATCTACAGCTCAAATCTGGCGTGCCACATGTTAGAAAATGTGGTATTCAGATACAGTACTCATCATGATTGGACAGCTTCGGTTTTGACAGGTTTCTCCTTCTTGGCCTTCTTCGGTTTAGCGGTCAATGGGTTTTCGTCAGCCTGATACTTAGTGTTAGTAATCTTCTTTATGTAATGACTTAACAAAAGCACTCACGTTTCTTCTCTTGTACTTCTTTGGCGGGTTCTCAATCAAGTAGAGCTGTTCCCTCAGGTTTTCGGCCAGTGCCTCATCGTCAAAGGCATCCACCTGATACCAGAGGAAGTTCTGTGCTGCTCTGATTCCTTCCTTCATCACCTTCTCCATGTGTGCGTACACTTCGTCGTGCTTCTGGAAACTGTTGAGGAAGATTGGATCGTACTTCTCCTCCACACCAGTAATCTTGAACGAGAGTGGAGAGTAGATCGGGATGGGCTCGAGGTCTTCCTCTGCGAGTTTCTTCTTCTTCTCCTCTTCCTTCTTCTTCTTCTCTTCCTCGATCTTAGCCAATTCCTGTGGAGATGGTCCCTCTTCCTTAACCACAATCTCTTCCTCCAACTTCCTCGACGTTCTTCTCGTCCTCGAAGATCTCTTCTCCAAAGCCCTGGCCGCCTCCTCTTCTTCCTCCTTCACCCTCCGTGCCTCAGTCTCCAGTCTCTTCTTCTCATCCTCCTCGGCCTTCTTCTTTTCGAGCTCGGCCTTCTTCTCATCAATCTCCTTCTGCTTCTCCAACTTCTCCTTCTTGGCCTGTTGTCTTTGTCTCCATTTCCGGATCTTTTCAATGTTGTAAATGACAAGCCACGACACGACATACTCGCCCTTATCCCTCTTCTCCACAATGCACTCCTTGGGCAACACGAATCTCAAGTTCGGATTGTCACTGAACTCAAACACCAAATCCGCTCCATCGACATACATCTCCTGGAACGTGGTGAGCAGCTTCTCCCTTGGAGGTTTGGCCTTCTTTGGCGGTTTGGGAGGTTTAGCGGGCTTGGGTTGTTGCTGTTGTGGGAACTGCTGCTTGAAGAACGGCGTAGGACCCATAGCCTTGGCTCGTTGGATGTATCCTTGGAACTCCTTGATCTGGGCAGACGTGGCCGATCCACTGGCAACGATCTTCATCAGTGGGTTGAGTTTCGGGTCGATACTGGCGATGGCGTTCAGGTTGGCAACCATGATCTTGGCCTCGCGGGACTGCATCATGTCGTTGGCTCCTTGTTGTGGACGCGGCTGTTGTTGCTGTTGTGGTGATTGTGATTTAGGTGTGCCCGTGTTGCGAAGCGGTGGGAGTGGCGGCTTTTTGGCCGGTGCTGGGTCCGTCTTCGGGTCCTTTGTCTCTGGTGCTGGGCTGGCTGACTCCTTGGTTTGCTCTGAATCCTTTGTGTCCACTGGTTCTTTGGACTCCTCCTTTGGTTCAGCAGGAGCTTCCACAGGTTGTGGCGTGGACTCTTTGGGTTCCTCCTGTGGCGTCAGTTCCTTAGGTTCTTCTTGTGGTGTAGACTCTTTGGATTCCTCCTGTGATGTAGGCTCTTTGGGCTCCTCCGTCACTGCTGCTCCTTCTGTAGGCGTCTTCTCCTCCTGTTTCTCCTCTTCTGGTGGAGCAGAACTTGCATCTGGCATTGACACGTCTGCACTCTGTTCTTTCTTGTCGTTGTCATCGTCATCATCATCGTCGTCACTGTCGGAATCATCACTGGCGTTGTCATTCTCTCCAGTCTTCTCCTCAGGCTTTGTCTCTGTAGAAGCGACATCAGTAGGCTTGGCCTCACCACCAGTGGCTGGAGCAGCACCGGAGGCAGAACCAGAGGCAGCACCAGCCTCAAGCTTCTGCTGTTCCCTCTGCTTCAGATGCTCCTCCCTGGCCTTCTTGTTCGCGAGTCTCTTCTCCTTCTTCTTCTGCTTAATCTCCTCTCTTTTCCTCTCAACCTCATCGTCCTTCAGGATAAAGAATCTCACGTCGAAAGTGTGTGGCCCAATCTCCATCCCACAATCACACAGCTTGTTCATCCGGTCTCGGGCGGTCACGTCGCTGTCAAACTTGGTTTTGCCCTTGGCCCAGTACAGATCAAACACGTTGCTCTCGGTGTAAGCCTTGCGGGACTTCATCAATGAGGAGTACAGCACGGCACTGTCCTTGATTGACAGCGCATTACTCAGGATGTTGTACTCTGGCGGGTCTGCGGACAGCGGGAGCCCATCAATCTCCTTGAACGGTCTTGGTGGTTTCTCTGGCGGGAGCTCGTCCTCGATGTCGGAGCCCTGCTCCTCGCGCCTGGCTCTCTTACGGGCAGCGGCCTTGTGCTTGCTCTTTGGCGGCATTTCGTGTGAGCTCTGGAGGTCTGATTGGTTAATTGTAAGAGTAACTCCGCTGTTTACGCCTCCAGAAGTCCCACGTTCCCACGCCTGAGCTCTGGCTCAAGTTTCGCGAAAACGGGAAAACCGAGGGTGTAAAACAAAGATCCGAGGGTCACTCTGAACGCGACGCGTCGCGATGTCGATTCAAATCCACAGCGACGGGCTCCCATCACAGCGACAACGGCACTTCCAACAGCCGACAACCAGTGCCGTCGATGCCCCCAACGATGGATCTTAACGCGTACGCCGACGAGGACTTTGGTCCGGGCGTTAAGCGTCGCAAAGTGTCGAACGATATCCGTGAGTAATCACTTCGCTGCCCCTTCCTAATGTGTTTCCTAGAGCAAAGCACGACTAACACATCTGAACAACAGCCAACAGAGACAAATTCGCCCCCGGGTCCATCATGAAACTCAAGCTCGAGAACTTCGTCGTGTACTCGCTCACGGAGTTCGTGCTCTCCCCGTCACTGAATATGATCATCGCCCCAAACGGTACGGGTAAGAGTACGTTTGTGTGTGCCGTGTGTCTGGGCCTTGCCGGGTCTCCACAGTTGCTTGGACGTCAGAAACACGTTTCTGAATTCATCAAGAACGGTGAGGAGTCTGCAAGTATCGAGATCACTTTGAAGAACGTCGAGGGCGAGCGTGATCTGACCATCAGAAGAGACATCTACGCCACGAACAAGTCCGACTGGTACGTCAATGGCAGATCGATGTCAGAGCAGAAGGTGAAGCAGACTTTGCAAGCACTCAACGTTCAGCTGGATAACTTGTGTCAGTTCCTCCCACAGGAGAAAGTTGCCGATTTCGCCAAGCTATCACAGGAGGAGCTTTTGCTCGAGACGCAGAGAGCCATCGATGTGAACATGCTCCATCAGCATCAACAGTTGATCGAGCTGGACAAAGCCAAGGAGACTCTCAGTGTCAACCTGGCACACAAGCAGAAGGAGTTTACCGACTTGGAGCAAGACAGAATGCGTTACGAAGAGGAGGCGAAGAAGTACGAGGCGTTCCAGAAGAAGAAGGCCGAGTTGGATGATCATCACAAGCTCTTGCCCTACGCTGAGATCCAGGATCTGAAGAGACAGGCTGAGCAGCTTAAGATTGAACGTGATCAGATGAAGAAGGAGCTTGAGCGGTACCTGGTGGAGATTGCGCCCTTCCAGGCTGTGCTCCAGGACATCAACGCCGATGCGGAGAAGTACTTGAACGCGACGAACGACAGCACGAGGGAGTTGCAGAAGATTGACAAGGAGATCCAGAAGAAGCAGAAGTCCATTGAGAACTATGACAAGAACATTGGGGAGCTCAAGACCAGAATCACCAGATTGGAGAACAAAGTCCAGGAAGCTGTGACCAAGTTGGACGATGCAAAGAAGAGATTGGCAGATGAAGAAGAGAGACTTGGGAAGATTGAGGACGTTGACGAAGAGGTGTACCAGGATGTGCAGAAGCAGAGCGACACACTTCATGGAGAGATTGCACAGTACGAGGACAAGCTCGTGGATGTGAAGGATGCATCGAACAGGGCCAAAAGAAACGTGGATGAGATTGATCACCGTGTGGGTCGTTTGCAAGAGAGTTTGACTTCGAAGGACAGATTGTACATGCTCAACACCGGGAGACTCCAGAACAACCAGATGGTGCAGCAGGCGAAGAAGGTGGTGCAGTACATGCGTGAGCATCACAGAGGGAGTACAGAACTGTTTGAGCCTCCATGTCTCACCGTGACTGCGAAGGACCCGGTGTATGCCTCCTTCTTGGACTCGCTCGTGGACTTCCAGACCAAGTTCGCCATCACCGCTACGAGCAAGGAGGCGTACAACCGCTTCACCCACGAGGTTGTGGACAAGATGAAGCTCAACGCTCCGATGAGATACCTCAGTGGGAGACCAGCACAGGCCAAGCTGTCTCGCGAGGAACTCCAATCGTATGGGTTTGACGGATACCTCCGTGATTTCGTCGATGGTCCTGAGCCCGTGGTGCAGATGCTTTGTGACATCAGTTTCATCCATGACGTGCCCGTGTCCAAACGGCCCTTGTCCGAGAAGCAGATTGAACGGTTGAGAAACCCACGGAATGGACAACTCGTGTTCAGAAAGTTCTTTGCCGGTGATACGATGTATGCGCTGACGCAGTCGAGATACGGTTCGAGACAGATAAACATGAGAACGGAGAGTGCCGATGCACAGAGTGAGTTCTTCTCCACGGATGGTATGACACAGGAGGCGAAGGAGAACGTTCACAGACAGATCGAGGGGTTGTTGCGTGATAAGGAGCAGCATGTGGCGCGTGTGCAGGAGTTGCGTCAGCAGTATCATGATATCTCTGCGGAGAAGAGTGGGTTGGAGGATCAGTTTGAGGAGTGCAAGAGCAAGCTCAAGGAGTTTGGTGAGAAGAAGAAGGCCAAGAGTAAAGTTTTGGCCAAGATTGACTTGCACAAGACCGAAGTCAAGAGGTATGAGATGGATTCTAAGAAGGATTACAGTGCTGAGATTGTGAAGGACCACAAGAGAATCAAGGTGCTTACTGTCCAGAGAATCAAGGAGATTTGTGAGATTGCCGAGTTGCAGAGCAAGTACAACGACTTGGCCCAGAACATCACGTTGCTCAAGGTGCAGCAGTTTGAGCAGAAGTCGCGTGCCATGGCCATGGAGGGTCTCTTCCGTTCCATTGAGCAGAGAAAGAGCTGTCTGGAGGAGGCGTGGAGTGAGGCGAAGAGAAGATACCAGGCTGCTAAGAACGATCCGAGACTGAAGGAGGTGAAGGCCATGACGCAGACGTATGACGCTGAGTTGAAGGAGAGATTGGCGGAGTTGATCCAGACTTATAGTGACGAGGGAAGATTCACCAAGGACAACGTGTTGGAGATGATTGAGTCGTTTGAAGCTGAGCTGTCGTTGCTGGGCAACAGTTCCAAGTCGTCGGTGAAGAACTTGGAGAGAATCCAGGAGCAGATCAAGACTCTGGAGGAGGAGATCCCAGTGTTGGAGATGGAGGTGAAGCAGAACCTGAACAGCATCAGAGAAGTCCACTCTGTATGGGAACCTAAGTTGCTTGAGATGGCTGACAAGATCTCGAGAAAGTTTGCCGAGATCTTCCCCACGGTGGGCAGTGCCGGAGAGGTGCGCGTTGCCCGTGCTGACACGTACTCTGATTGGAAGATGGAGATCATGGTGAAGTTCCGTGACAACGCGGACTTGAAGCCATTGGACAGCCACACGCAGTCTGGTGGTGAGAGAGCGGTGTCGACGGTGTACTACATGATGAGTATGCAGGAGCTGACCAAGTCGCCGTTCAGAGTGGTGGATGAGATCAACCAGGGTATGGATGCTCGTAACGAGAGAATCGTGCATAAGAACATGGTGGAGATTGCCTGTCAGGAGTTTACGTCGCAGTACTTCCTCATCACGCCAAAGCTGCTGCCGAACTTGCACTATGCGGACAAGATGAGAATCCACTGCATCATGGCCGGTCCGTGGGTGCCAGATCCGAAGAAATCACAGGAGTTCTTGTCGCTGGGTGCCACTGCGATGTTTGTGTGAGCTCTTCTGTGTGTATTTACCGTTATAAATTTGCTTTGAGTTGTGAATTGATGGGCGTGTGGTCATGTAGTCTGGTGTTCGGATGTTCGCTGACGGCTTGCGCCGCTCTGCTCTGGGGCTGCGGGCGGGATTAAATGCTCTGTGGATGGGGGAGGATGAGTACCAGAGA
Source organism: Petasospora rhodanensis (assembly GCA_030569395.1). NCBI lineage: Eukaryota > Fungi > Ascomycota > Saccharomycetes > Phaffomycetales > Wickerhamomycetaceae > Petasospora > Petasospora rhodanensis. The sequence continues at coordinate 120,180 of JAJMKQ010000242.1, forward strand.
GGATTGCGACGAAGAAATAGGCAGCAGTACTGGAGAGAGTCAATGAACACACTGGGTAGCTCCCGGTGCCACGTGCAGCTCGTGCCAAGATCCCACTATAAAAAGCGTGGCCGGCAGAGATCCGAGCGGAAGACGAAGAGAAGGCGCACATTGTAGTCCAAGGAGGGTGCCAATGAGTTTGAGGCTTCCTAGGGATAGACAAAGACATTGAACTCACTGAAACACCACGAACACCCCAAAATCCCCGCAGTTCAGGTGGTCTGAGACGCCTTCGGTCCCTGCATCACCCGCGGCGACGACGTTTGTCACGCTCCGACGAAAGGAAAAGGATGAAATTTGAGCGGGGCCACTCACTCTACAACAGATCACTCACAAAAAGCATCAAATGCATCGTATCCGACTGCTCCATGGGGGACTCCACGGGATCCGCCTCTTCTCCGTGTCCCGTGTGCGCCGGTTCAACCCTCTCATGCCCCTGGATGGGATTGTGGAGGAACTTCAGGAGGACAACAAGCTCAAGAAGCGGCTCAGGAGGAAGCGAGAACCTACGATCTTGATACCGGCTGATGCGGACTCGTTCAAAGTCATCGATAAGGACGTGAATGTGAGGAAGGAGGACACGACTGTGAAGAAGAGCGAGGAGGAGTCCAATGGTGGGTCCAATGGGAACGGAAATGGAGGGGGGAACAGCAATAAAGACGACGAGTACGAGGAGTACGAAGAAGAGCCGTCGAAATGGGAGAAGTTCACGTCTGCAATGGCCAAATGTCTCGAAGCCTCTGGGATCACGTTCGCATCGCTGCTCGTGCTCGGTGGTGCCGGGTTGTCGTACCACAAGTTCTACAAGACGCATGTGTTGGATAAGATGAGCGAGGCGTTTGACAAGGGCGACGACGCGTTCGAGTTGACGATGCACAAGCGTACCACGTCGAGAGAGGGTGATTGGATCGAGAGACCACAGCAGAAGGTGATTGACGCTATCATTAGCGGTGAGCTCGTGGGGAGATACTTCCTCATCAGTGGAGAGAAAGGGTGTGGCAAGTCCTCGATGATCCTCAACTCTATCAAGAAGGTTGATTCGTTCAATGTTGCCATCTTGGATGCGCACTCAGACCCTGAGATCTTCAGAATCAGACTCGGTAAGGCCCTCAACTTTGAGTATCACGAGGACTACATCGGCTCGTTGTTCTCCATCCGTGGACCGAGGGATACGACCGCACTACTGGACATTGAAAGAGCGTTCAACAAGCTGGAAGAAGTCGCCGTGCAGCGTATGAAGAAACATGGAAAACCACTGGTCCTCATCATCAACAACACCCACTTGATCAAAAGCGACGAAGAAGGCGTGAAGCTCGTGGAACTCCTCCAACAAAAAGCCGAAGCACTCTCCGGTGCCGGGCTCGTGACGATGATCTTCAACTCTGACGATTACTGGCTGTACGAACGACTCAAGAGACTCGGGACAAGACTCGAAGTGATCAACGTGCATGACTTCACGCGTGATCAGGCTGTGCGTGCCTTGCAAGTCGCCCGTGCCCGGTTCTTCAACGAGAGACCGGACAGGGCGATGGCTAACCAAGTTTATGACCTGATTGGTGGTCGTCCGCAACATTTGTCCGAAGTTGCTAAGCAACCGGACATGATCCAGGCGTGTCATAAGATGATTGATAGGGAGAAGACGTGGTTCTTGAACCAGTGTGGCCTGCTCGGGTCTGGGATGGATGACGATGTGAACGACAGCGGGAAGTTCAGTGCCGCAGCGATGCTCCTCGCACGCACGTTTGTGGAGATGTACAAGGAGAGTTTGAAAGAGGCGGAGATTGGCGAGGACCACAAACTTCCTGAACTGCCTCTGTGGCGTGCCAGACAGATCATGACGAGAAACGACTTCATCCAGCAGTACGACAACCTCAACATCTTCACGATCGACTCTGCCAACTCGTTTGTGAGGGCGGACTCTGTGCCGATGATGCGCGGGTTCGTGGAGACGTGTTCGCAGCCCGGGTTTGAGGAGCTGCTGGAGGAGACGATGGAGAGGATTGACGAGATTGAGTCTTTGGGCAGAACGAGGGAGTTGGTGGCGAAGGACCTTGTGCTGGGTGCGCAGTACCGGGTGAAGAGTGCGGAGGATGGGTACCACGTCAAACTGCACGCGCAGAAGGAGCCCGACGACGACGAGGGAGACCCGATAAAGATGCAGCCCACGACAAAGAAGGGCGCCATGGCCTTCTGGAAAGACCGCCTGAGCTACTCGCAGCCGCAGCGGGCGGAGCAAGAGGAGGATAAATAGAGTGTAAAGTAACCCACGAGCACATCGCGCCAGGGCCGCTAACCATTCTGTAGGCGTGAAACAAAATTTTCCCCGGCCCGCAAAGCAGACGTCTTTCTCTCCAAAACTCTTTGGGAACAACAAATAAAGCGCAGATGGGTCCAAAAGTGAGTCTTACCGGTCATTGGCGATGGGAGAAGCCGTACTAACAGCCCACCAGAAGCAGGAGCTCAAAAAGCCGCCACATCAGAAGCTCGTCAACTACACGCTCTGCGTGCCGACAACGGTTGTGAGCAGGGCCAACGCGCCAAACCTCCAACAGGCCACCGGAGTGCTGTACCAGATCGCCAAAGTGGCCAGCATCTACAACGTGAGCGAGATTGTGATCATGGACACGTTCCAAGAACTCCCGGAGCCCGTGGTGGATCTGTCGAAGGACAAGAAGAAGATCAAGTTTGATGACGATGCCCTGACTACGACGACGAAACAGGACAAACCAGCCATCAGCGAAGAGGCAATGTTCATCGCCACGGTGCTGCAGTACTTCGTGACACCGCCATACCTCGTGAAGACTGTGTTCAAGCAACACCTGCTCAAACACTGCCAGTACGCCAAGCAGTACCCGAAACTCACCACACTGCCCTTCATGTCCACCAGCGTGGAGTCCAAGTATCGTGAGGGACTCACAGTGACAATGGGAAAGATCACCAAGCCACAGAACAAGAAGAAGAAGGCATCAACACCGCTCAAGATCACGAAGTACGTCAACATCGGGCACGACAAGTATCTCGAGCTCAAGGGACAACAGGTGCCCACGAACGTGCGTGTCACGGTGGATGTCGAGCAGGGCAAAGTGGTATCGCCGCTCGAGGCTTATAAGGACCAAGTGGGCGCTAAGGCGAGCTATGGCTACCACGTGCGGATCAGCCGGAGCTTCAGTGCCATCTTCACGGAGAGTGCGTACTCTGAGGGGTACTCGCGGAGTGTATACGTCAACAGCGGGACTACTTCCATCACAGCTCTGCAGAGCTCAAGGAGTGCTCGAGGGCCACGGAGAGGGAGAATCTGCTGTTGGTTGTGGGGAGATGGAGCGATGTCGAGTTCGCCTTTGAGCAGGATAAGAAGAATCTGGAGGGTGTGAGTGATGCCAAAGAGTTCTTCGATGGACAGGTGACGATCCCACCGGGGACGAGAGTCGAGGACGGGTGTCTGATTGCGCTGACGAAGCTGAGTGTTTAGTTGGGTTTTTAGTGTTAAAAAGGTTTGTTGGCGATGGGCGTTGTAGGGGCCACATCGGTTGGGGGGCTAAAAAAGAAGGGCGTGTCAGATCAACTAAACCAACAACAAGCTCACATAGACAACAGAACAATGACCACCACTACACAGCACCCAATCCCACTCATCAAACCACGCGACATCAAGTCCGCATACACCGCCACCGCAGACGACACACGGACAGGGTACGCGTTGCTGGCGTTCACTCTGGCGGTGTTCACGCTATCGATGCTGTGTCTCTTCAACGTCGTTGTGCTCCCAGATTTCGCCGTCTCGGACTTCCCAGTGCCCAATTACTACACTTTCGCCATCCTGCTGTTCCCTGTGATGTTCTGGCTGTGGGCCACGTTCAGCTGGACGGCGATGAAGCTGTTCAAGCACGCGAGCGGCGTGGGAGGGGACCTGTGATTCCAGAAAACCCTTTCTGTATGCATGTACGAGAGAGACTGCCAGGAAGCAGAGACAGCATCCCGCAGAGTACTCCGCCCTCGAACACGGCCCGCCCCACAAGACAAAGAACCCAACCTGCTTACGACCCGCTACGACTTGGCAAAAAAATAGAATGGTATGATCTATAGAGCCTATAGACAGAACCTAGAAGCACATACAGGGATCTTCCAAGTGTAGTCCCACGCCACCAAGACACCCGTTCCGGTGGAGGCGAGGGATCACCATAACCCGTGATGTCAACGGGACCAGTGGCAGGCAAGAGAAGATGGAAGTCCTTCGCAACTCCGTGTGAGCAAGCCATGAAAGCAAAAAAAAAACAGCCCGCAAGCAGCGTGTTTACATTTCGTCATTTGCACTGCCCGCGGCCCGGAGGGGATGAGCAACCTTGTGGCCGGCTGCGCATGAAACGGGGGTGGGGCCCAGCACTATAAAAAGGGTGCGGGAGGGCCCCTGCAGGGTTTCTCATGGGTAGTGTTACCTTGAGAGACACACAAACAACAGCCATGGCCTTCACCTGCTCAGACATCATCAAGCTCATCTGCGGTATGTCCGACTGTTCCTACATCTCAGAGGTAAAGTACTAACCCACCCCCAGCCATCTTCCTCCCACCAATCGGTGTCTTTTTGGAGAAGGGCTGCGGCAGCACCTTGCTCATCAACATCCTGCTCACCATTTTGGGATACATCCCTGGTATCATTCACGCCGTCTACGTGATCCTGCGATACTGAACGATCAACAACAACAACTGAACTTTGAATTATCAGGGGAATGTCATTCCCGTTTTGTGCTAATATACAACCACCATCACTTGTTCTTCTTGTCCTGTGCGAGCTTGTCCTGCTCGACCCAGACCTCTCTTCTAGCCTCGACAATCTTCTCGAGCTTTGGAGCACAGCCCGTTGGACCAAACTTTCTAAAGTTTTTGATGTCCTGGGTGACATTGTTGGAGGACTCGAGCTGGGATTCGAAATGCGAACCAATCTCGATGAAGTAGTCGTAACTCAAATAAAACTTGTCCGGCTGCTCCTCCAACTCCTTGAGTGTGTGCTTGCTGTCCAACTCGGTTTGGAACCCCTCACCAGGTCCCAAGTCGACGCCTGGGTTTTTGAGTCTCTCAAACAATCCCATCTTGGAAGCCTTGACAATACCACCAACACGTGCAACTTCAACTTCTCTGTAGTAATCCTTGAACTCGGTGAGCGTTGCCCTTCTGGATCCAGTCCAGCCAATCTTCTGCAACTGCTCTCTCTTGGACTCGTCAATCTTGTCCGTCTTGTTGGTGTGGTACACCACCAATGGGTTGAGGGAGTACGGGTTGAACAAACCGAAATGCACCGTGAAGTAGATCATCAGGATCTTGAACACGTGGAACCCGAAGAAGAGCATTTGTCCAGTGAACCCAGTTCTACCAGGGACAACTTCGAGCAACATATCCTCCGCCAATTCGGGCTTATCAAACTGGAGCAAAACAAAGGCAATGATCTTGGTGATCTGATTGGTGAGACAGATCCCCGGTGTTGGCGACCACACGTCCGGGAGATCAGTGTACAACCAGGCCAGCAACAGGGACACCACAGCCAAGTGGTTGAACGGCTTGTGTCTCCACACGGGCAGGATCAGTTGGCCGGGCCAGACCTTGTCCGAGATCTTGTCGTCGAGAGACACCTGCTTAACAGTCTTTTCGGCGTTGTCAGTGAAGAGAAGACCACCCCAGAGCGTGAGGTATCCCGGGTCAGTGCTCACTTCAAAGCCCACGGGCACCTGGTCGTAGAACGGGGACGGTCTGAGCGAGAGTTTGAGCGTGGTGAACACATCCACCAGCGAGCGGAACGTGTCGTTGATCCCCACGGAGAAGCAGTAGTCCTTCTCCTGGTCGTCGTTCATGCGGAGGAACACCTCCAGGCGGGAGTCCTGCGAGTCCATCACGTCTTCGAGGGCCATTCTTGGTAGTTTGAACGAAGAAAGGACAAGTGGCCAGCAGAGAGGAAATTGCGGGCGGGCGCTGCCCTTTTGTTCTCCGCCCGCCGCCGCCCGCCGTCCGCCAACGAAAATTTGAGTGACTGCGGGGGTGGGGACATGGGGGATCGCAGCTCTGGGGGAGGAGGAGGGCGACTGTGGGCCATGGAACAGGGAGAGTTGTGGGTGATGATACCAGTTTGCGGGGTGTCTCTGTCTTGATCTGAGAGTTATGTCCTGCACTTATGTCCCACACTTAGTCCCCATATCTTCATCATCTTCTTCACTATCTTCTCCCTCTCCCTCCCTCTCGCCACCCGCGCGTGGCCCAACCGGCCCACCGCCCTCACAAAATTTGTAAACAGCGGAGCTGCCCGATGGGCCTGTGCACACAGCGTGAAGAGCTCATCAATCAATGACCTCCACAGACGTCTGCCTATACAACTTGACACTGCACCGGCAGCAGAACACTCTGGCGTCCGTGCTGGGCCACTTCGCCGGGCTCAAGACCCAGCAGATCGTCTCCGCCACCGCCGCCAGCCTGACCGTGTACCAACCTTCGCACAAGACGGGCAAAGTCACCGAACTGTTCAGCGTGCCGCTCTTCTCCCTCGTCCGTTCCATTGACCGCTTCAGAATCGCAGAACAGGGCAAGGACTACCTCCTCGTCACTTCGGACGCGGGCAATCTCTCCATTCTGGAGCTCGATCTCGAACACAAGCGCTTCCTCACTCTCTTCAACGAGCCTTACTCCAAGAGCGGCATCCGCAGACTGTCCCCCGGTGCGGACATCGCAGTGGATCCAAAGGGCAGAGCAGTTCTCATCTCCGCCATCGAACGCAATAAGCTCGTCTACGTCCTCAACAGAGACTCCGACAACAAGGTCACAGTGGGCTCACCGCTCGAGGCGAACAGATCCAAGATCCTCACGCTCACCACTATAGCCCTTGATGTGGACTATGCCAATCCGCAGTTCGCCAGTCTGGAGATGGACTACGGGGAGTACGAGTTTGAGAACGAAGATGCGACGGAGTATGCCAAATCTCTCACCTACTACGAATTGGATCTGGGGTTGAACCATGTCTTGAAGAGACACTCGGAACTCGTGGACAGCTCCGCAAACCTCCTCATCAGAGTGCCCGCTGGCGACGTTGGTCCTGGAGGCGTGATGGTGTGCTCGAGGGGTAAAGTGAGCTACATGAATCTGCTGGGTGACAAGCTCTCTGTGAACATCCCACGGCTTGAGGATGACAAGGACGAGGTGTACGTCGTCGCTGGCACTCCACACACTATGAAGGACCGGTTCTTCTTCCTCCTACA